>JASVEL010003412.1:0-33938 GCA_032618575.1 Nicotiana noctiflora | reverse complement strand
CCGAGCCCCGGTGGCGAGCCTCCGTGAGGGCGGGGGGCGCGGCCGTATCGAGGCCGGTGGTAGGGGTAGAGCTCGCCCCCGGCGGCCTGCTACAGAGGCGGAGCCTCACGTCGAGATTGACGAGGAGGTTCCGGTCCCAGCGCTGGCAGCGGTGGGCCCAGCTCGGGTCCTAGGAGAGGCTTTATTTGCCCCGGATCTTCGGGAAGCTTTGGTCGAGAATAGCGGGATTTATGGACGGTATTGCCGCAGCGGGCTTATCATCGGTTGCACCAGACGGCTTCTCGGGGCCGGAGGAGGGGCCCGCACTCCTATTGCTCGTACTTCGGCTCGGTAGCTCCTCGACGCCAGAGCACCGGTGGTTCGACCGTTGTCGGCCACTCGGTCGAGTACCACGGCTCATGCCGGAGATGGAGCGACCATGACTTCCGATTCGTTATGGAGACTTGATCGGTTCTCCAAGTTATTTACCACTACATTCAGTGGTGCCACATCAGAAGATCCTCAGGATTTCTTATTCAGTTGCCATGAGATTCTGAAGACTATGGGGATCGTGGAGTCCAATGGAGTTCACTTCTGTACATTCAGGCTTTCAGAATCCGCCAAGACTTGGTGGAGGGATTATTGCTTGACTCGACCAGCAGGGTCCCCAGCTTTATCATGGGATCAGTTTGCAGAGTTATTTCTAGAGAAGTTTCTCCCTGCTACTCAGCGGGATGTACTTCGGAGGCAGTTTGAGCGCCTCCATCAGGGCACTATGACGGTTACACAGTATGAGACGAGATTTGTCGATTTGGCTCGTCGTGCAGTGGTGATACTTCCCACAGAGCGGGAGAGGGTCCGCAGGTTTATAGATGGGCTTAATCAGCCAATTAGACTCCAGATGGCTATGGGCGTGGGGAGTGACATCATTTCAGGAGGCAGCTAATGCAGCACGCAGAGTCGAGATGGCTCTTGCTCGGGGAGGTGGTTATTCTTCATACAAGAGGCCTCGTCATTCGGGCGGGTTTAGTGGTTCTTCTTCCGGTGGCGGAGAATCTTTTGACAGAGGCCGGCCTTCCGTGCCTTTCCATTCCGCCTCTTCGGTGTTTCGTAGGGTGGACCGGTGATCATGGTTTTCATGGGCATTATTCGGATCGGCCTCTTATTAATGCTCGGCCTCTTCGCAGTGTTCGTGAAGGCCATTCGGGTCGTCAGGGCCAGCAACCCTATCGCCCAAGAGTTTCTACGGTTGTGGTGACCCGTGTCATTTTATCAGGTGTCGCCCTCGAGCGACGGGCAACTCTCGGCAGCGGGGTCCTCGTCCCATGATTTAGTCCCCACCGACCCCCGGTCCGCCCGGCCACCGCAGGCGGAGGTAGAGATTATAGAGGTGGAGGTTGAGACCGCAGGGTGGAGACCATCCGGCCGCAGGTAGCGGTCGGCCGATTGATGGTCATCCCAGAGACGCGACTCGAGGGGAGGTGCGGATCCTCGATTCTATGCTTTACCGGCCAGGCCAGAGGCGGAGGCATCAGATGCTGTGATTACAGGTACCATTCTTGTGTGTGGCAGAGGTGCTTCAATATTATTTGACCCTGGATCTACATATTCATATGTGTCTTTCTACTTTGCACCGTATTTGGCCGTGCCCAGGCTATGCTCTGGATATTCCAATTTATGTGTCTACACCGGTGGGTGACTCCATTGTAGTCGACCGGGTGCATCGTTCGTGCGTAGTTATATTTGGGGGTCTTGAGACCCGTGTTGATCTATTGCTTTTGGATATGGTAGATTTTGATGTCATATTAGGGATGGACTGGTTGTCCCCATACCATGCTATTCTAGATTGTCATGCTAAGACTGTGACCTTAGCCTTGCCAGAATCACCCCGACTAGAGTGGAAAGGTACCTCAAGCCACTCCGTTCGCACTGTTATTTCCTATATTAAGGCTCGACGTATGGTCGAGAAGGGGTGTCTAGCTTATCTGGCTTATGTTCGTGATTCCAGCGCAGAGGTTCCTTCCATTGAGTCAGTCCCTATTGTACGGGAGTTTCCTAAGGTTTTTCCTTTAGACCTGCCGGGCATGCCACCCGACAGGGATATTGATTTCTGTATTGATCTGGCACCGGGCACACAGCCCATCTCTATTCCACCCTATCGTATGGCTCCGCCGGAGTTAAAAGAGTTGAAAGATCAGTTGCAAGACCTTCTTGAGAAGGGCTTTATCAGACCCAGTGTTTCCCCCTGGGGAGCACCTGTATTATTTGTAAAGAAGAAGGATGGCTCGATGCGGATGTGTATTGATTACCGGCAATTAAACAAAGTGACAATAAAGAATAAGTATCCACCTCTGCGAATTGATGATTTATTTGACCAGCTTCAGGGTGCCAAAGTATTTTCAAAGATAGACTTGAGGTCAGGCTACCATCAGCTGAAGATCAGGGCGGCTGACATTCCTAAGACAACCTTTCGCTCTAGATATGGGCATTATGAGTTCTTGGTCATGTCCTTCGGGTTGACCAATGCCCCAGCAGCATTCATGGAGTTGATGAATCGGGTATTCAGGCCTTACTTAGATCTGTTCGTGATAGTCTTTATAGATGACATCCTGGTGTACTCCCGCAGCCAGGAGGAGCACGAGCAGCACCTCAGAGTGGTTCTTCAGACTCTGAAAGATAACTAGCTATATGCCAAATTTTCTAAATGTGAGTTCTAGTTGAGTTCGGTAGCATTTCGGGTCACATTGTATCGGTGGAAGGTATTCGGGTAGACCCGAAGAAGATTGAGGCGATCTAGAATTGGCCTCGACCAGCTTTAGTGACGGAGAACCCGAGTTTCTTGGGATTAGCAGAGTTACTACCGTCGATTTGTAGAGGGTTTTCTTCTATTGCGGTCCCGATGACCGGTGTTGACCCGGAAGGGTGTCCGGTTCCGAGTGGTCGAGAGAGTGTGAGGCGAGCTTTCAAAAGCTCGAAGACGGCCTTGACCACCGCACCGGTGTTGATACTACCTATGGGTGCAGGGCCTTATACACTTTATTGTGACGCATCTCGTACGGGACTTGGAGCGGTGTTGATGCGGGATGGTAAGGTTATCGCTTATGCTTCGAGGCGCTTAAAAATACATGAGAAGAATTATCCGAGTTCATGATCTTGAGTTAGCAACGAGTGGTTCATGCCTTAAAGATCCGGAGGCATTATCTATATGGTGTGACATGTGAGGTGTACACCGATCACAAAAGCCTACGAGTACTTGTTCAAGCAAAAGGAGTTGAATCTATGACAACAGAGATGGTTAGAGTTGCTAAAAGACTATGATGTTACTATCTTATATCACCCAGGTAAGGCCAATGTGGTGGCCGATGCATTTAGTAGAAAGTCTGCCAGCATAGGTAGTCTTGCATACATTCCGGTCAGTCAGAGGCCATTAGCTCTAGATGTCCAGGCCTTAGCCAACCGGTTCGTGAGATTAGACAGAGGCCAGTCTTCCAGGCCTTTCCATTCCGCCCTTCAGGCTTCACAGGGTGGACCAGGTGATCGTGGTTTTCATGGGCATTATTCAGACCAGCCTCCTATTAATGCTCAGCCTCTTCAGAGTGTTCGTGGAGGCCATATGATTCAGGCCCCAGCTGACCCTCAGCCTGCCCAGCCAGCCAGAGGCGGGGGTAGAGATTATAGAGGTGGAGGTCGAGACCGTAGAGGTGGAGACCGTCCAGCCGAAGGTAGAGGTCAGCCAGTTGATGGTCGTCCTAGAGACGCAGTTCAGAGGGGAGGTGCAGATCCCCGATTCTATGCCTTACCAGCCAGGCCAAAGGCAGAGGCATCGGATGCCGTGATTACAGGTACCATTCTTGTGTGTGGCAGAGGTGCTTCAGTATTATTTGACCCTGGATCTACATATTCATATGTGTCTTCCTACTTTGCGCCGTATTTGGCCGTGCCCAGCTATGCTCTGGATATTCCAGTTTATGTGTCTACACCAGTGGGTGACTCTATTGTAGTCGACCGGGTGCATCGTTCGTGTGTAGTTATATTTGAGGGTCTTGAGACCCGTGTTAATCTGTTGCTTTTGGATATGGTGGATTTTGATGTCATATTGGGGATGGACTGGTTGTCCCCATACCATGTTATTCTAGATTGTCATGCTAAGACTATGACCTTAGCCTTGCCAGAATCACCCCGACTAGAGTGGAAAGGTACCTCAAGCCACTCCGTTCGCACTGTTATTTCCTATGTTAAGGCTCGACGCATGGTCGGAAGGGGTGTCTAGCTTATCTGGCTTATGTTCGTGATTCCAGCGCAGAGGTTCCTTCCATTGAGTCAGTCCCTATTGTACGGAAGTTTCCTGAGGTTTTTCCTTCAGACCTGCCGGGCATGCCACCCGACATGGATATTGATTTCTGTATTGATCTGGCACCGAGCACTCATCCCATCTCTATTCCACCCTATCGTATGGCCCCGCCGGAGCTAAAAGAGTTGAAATATCAGTTGCAAGACCTTCCTGAGAAAGGCTTTATCAGGCCCAGTGTTTCCCCCTAGGGAGCACCTATATTATTTGTAAAGAAGAAAGATGGCTCGATGCGGATGTGTATTGATTACCGGCAATTAAACAAAATGACGATAAAGAATAAGTATCCACCGCCGAGGATTGATGATTTGTTTGACCAGCTCCAGGGAGCGAGGGTATTCTCTAAGATAGACTTGAGGTCAGGCTACCATCAGCTGAAGATCAGGGCGGCTGACATTCCTAAGACAGCCTTTCGCTCTAGATATGGGCATTATGAGTTCTTGGTCATGTCCTTCTGGTTGACCAATGCCCCAGCAGCATTCATGGAGTTGATGAATCGGGTATTCAGGCCTTACTTAGATCTGTTCGTGATAGTGTTCATAGATGACATCCTGGTGTACTCCCGCAGCCAGGAAGAGCACGAGAAGCATCTCAGAGTGGTTCTTCAGACTCTGAAAGATAACCAGCTATATGCCAAATTTTCTAAATGTGAGTTCTGGCTGAGTTCGGTAGCATTTCTGGGTCACATTGTATTAGTGGAAGGTATTTAGGTAGACCCAAAGAAGATTGAGGCACTCCAGAATTGGGCTCGACCAGCTTCAGTGACTGAGATTCGGAGTTTCTTGGAATTAGCAGGTTACTACCGTCGATTTGTAGAGGGGTTTTCTTCTATTGCAGCCCCGATGATCAGGTTGACCCAGAAGGGTGTCCAGTTCCAGTGGTCAGAGGAGTGTGAGGCGAGCTTCAGCCTTGACCACCGCACCAGTGTTGATACTACCTACAGGTGCAGGGCCTTATACAGTTTATTGTGACGCATCTCGTACAGGGCTTGGAGCGGTATTGATGCAGGATGGTAAGGTTATCGCTTATGCTTCGAGGCGGTTAAAAATACATGAGAAGAATTATCCAGTTCATGATCTTGAGTTAGCAGCAGTGGTTCATGCCTTAAAGATTTGGAGGCATTATCGATACGGTGTGATATGTGAGGTGTACACTGATCATAAAAGTCTACAGTACTTGTTCAAGCAAAAGGAGCTAAATCTATGACAGCGGAGATGGTTAGAGTTGCTAAAAGACTATGATGTTACTATCTTATATCACCCAGGGAAGGCCAATGTGGTGGCCGATACATTGAGTAGGAAGTATGCCAGCATGGGTAGTCTTGCATACATTCCGGTCAGTCAGAGACCATTAGCTCTAGATGTCCAGGCCTTAGCCAACCGGTTCGTGAGATTAGACATTTCTGAGCCTAGCAGGGTGTTAGCCTGCACGGTCGCTCGTTCTTCTTTATTAGAGCGTATCCGTGAGAGGCAATTTGATGATCCTCATTTGCGTGATTTGAGAGATACAATATAGCGGGGAGGTGCCACGAAGGTAAATCTAGATGATGATGGAGTATTGAGATTGCAGGGTCGAATTTGTGTGCCCAATGTTGAAGGGACTCGAGAGTTGATCTTAGCGGAGGCCTACAGTTCGCGGTATTCTATTCACCAAGGCGCCGCGAAGATGTACCAGGACTTACGGCAGCACTATTGGTAGCGCAGAATGAATAAAGATATCGTTGCGTATGTCGCTCGATGTCTAAGTTGACAGCAGGTGAAATATGAGCACCAGAGACCTGGTGGTGTATTCCAGAGGATTGAAATTCCCGAGTGGAAATGGGAGCGGATCACTATGGACTTCGTTACCGGACTTCCTTTGACTCGAAGGAAATTTGATGCTATTTGGGTCATTGTTGATAGGCTGACCAAATCAGCACACTTTATTCCAGTATCTGTCTCCTACTCGTCGGAGAGGTTAGTGGAAGTTTACATTAGGGAGATTGTTCGTCTCCATGGAGTGCCAGTATCTATTATCTCTGATCGGGGTACGCAGTTTACCTCGCAGTTCTGGAGAGCGGTCCAACAGGAGTTAGGCACCCAGGTTCAGTTGAGTACAGCATTTCATCCTCAGACGGATGGCCAGTCCGAGAGGACTATTCAGATTCTAGAGGATATGCTTCGAGCCTGTGTTATTGATTTCGGAGGATCGTGGGACCGGTTTCTTCCATTAGCAGAGTTCGCCTACAACAACAACTACCAGTCCAGAATCCAGATGGCCCCGTATGAGGCGTTGTATGGTAGGCGATGTCGATCTCCGGTTGGATGGTTTGAACCGGGAGAGGCTCAGTTGTTGGGTACAGACTTAGTTCAGGAGGCCTTGGATAAGGTCAAGACTATCCAGGAGAGATTGCATTCAGCTCAGTCCAGACAGAAGATTTATGCGGATCGTAAGGTTCGAGATGTAGATTTCATGGTTGGTGAACGAGTACTGCTCCGAGTGTCGCCTATGAAGGGCGTGATGAGGTTCGGGAAGAAGGGCAAGCTCAGCCCTAGGTATTGGTCCATTTGAGACTCTAGACATAGTGGGAGGGGTGCCTTACAGACTAGCTTTGCCACCTAGCTTATCAGCCGTGCATCCAGTTTTTCATGTATCTATGCTTCGGAGATACCACGGCGATCCCACACATGTGTTAGACTTCAGCACTGTCCAATTGGACAATGATTTATCCTATGAGGAGGAGTCGGTGGCCATTCTAGACCGGCAGTGTAACGACCCGACCGGTCGTTTTAGAAAATTTCGCCCCAATCCCCAATTTAACTGTTCCCCTAAGTTCATTTCTGCTATTGTGGTTTGTCGGGAGAGTCGGTTCTGAAATTTGGAGCATTTTGGGACACTTAGTACCTAAATGAGAGCTTTTAGAGGTGGAGAATGTGACGACCCAAAGGGTCATCACTTATTTTATTAATCATTTCGAGCTTCTGAGGCCTTGAAAACCTCATTCTATGTTGCCTCGATTTACGTGCACAATCCGAGCATGTAGCCGGAAAGATTTTGTGATAGAAAATATGAATTTTATGAAAAATGTGGATAAAAATGATATAATATTGATATGGTTGACTTCGGTCAACATTTTTGGAAAACGGACCCGGACCCAAGATTGGATGGTCCCGAAAGGTCCGTAGGAAAATATGGGACTTGGACATGCGTCCGGAGTCGAATTCTGAGGCCTAGAGCCCAAGTTATGAATTTTTTCGTGAAATTGTTTTTGATGTAATTGTTAAAGGAAAATGAATTAATTGACCTTGGTATCGGGCTCGTATTTTGGTTCCGACGCCCGGTACAAGTCTTAAATATTATATATGTGCTTTCGGCAAAGTTTGGTGACATTCGGATGTCGTTTGATATGTTTTGGACCTTGAGTTCCAAGTTTGAAAGTTTTGAAAACCAAAAGTATGAAAATCATGAACTTGAGGCTTGATTTGATGAAAACGATGTGATATTGGCGATGTGATCGCACAAACAAGTTCATAATGTGTTTTTGATGTTGTGAACATGTTTGGTTTGGAGCCCGGGGGGCTCGGGTAAAGATTTGATAGGCCGTTGGATTAAATTCTGAATTTTTGCACTGCTGGTTTTTCACCCAGCTGTTGGCTTCGCAATTGCGAAGCATTTCTCGCAATTGCGAAGCATTTCTCGCAATTGTGAAGGTGGAAGATCAAGGCCGGGCTCGCAAATGCGAACCCTGATCGCAAATGCGAAGTTCCTTCATGCCCAGCCTTGTTCACAAATGCGAACAATAGTTCGCAAATGCGAACATCCCCATGTCCTGCCTATGTTCGCAAATGCGAACATTCCCCTATACTGCCTGTGTTCGTAAATGCGAACAATAGTTCGCAAATGCGAACATTCCCCTATCCTGCCTGTGTTCGCAAATGCGAACAAAAGTTTGCAAATGCGAACTTCCCAGCCTTAGCTTATTTTTCAAACTCCAGAAATTGGTCGAGGTTCGCAATTGCGAACCCATGTTCGCAAATGCGAACACAGAGACCTGTAAATCACGATTTTCAGTTCATTTCTTCACATTTCACAACCCAAAAACACCCATTTGCGATTCTTCACGAACTCCCCCTTCTTCAAAACAATTGTAAGTCACTTTTTACTTAATTCTTTCAATTCCTAACAACATTAAACATGTTTTTCAATAGAAATCAAAGGTTTTCATAGTAGAATTTCTTGTTTTTAGTAGAATATAGGGTTTTTCATAAATTGGGAAATTGGACCTCGAATTGAGGTCCGATTTTGAAACAAATCATATACTTGAACTCGTGGGGGAATGGGTAACCGGATTTTGGTCCGAACCCCGAGTTCCGACCATGTGGGCCCGGGGTCGAAATTCACTATTCCGGGTAGAATGTTGTGAAAGTTGTAATTGGTCGTAGGAATTAGTTTGTTGAGTAGTATTGATGATATTAAATCAATTGTGTATAGATACAATTGGATTGGAGCGAAAGTTGAAAGAAAAAGACATTGCCACGGATTGAATTGTTCATAAACATTCGAGGTAAGTGTTTGTTCTATCCTAGCTTGAGGGAATATGATTATGTGCTATGTGTTTTGTGATCGAGTGCGGTGTATGGGCTGTGGTGACGAGCATCCATACATTGGCCTCTAGTATGACCGTGAGTCGTTGATGATGCTTATTGTGAGACATATTTGCAGATGAATTGTTGAACCTTCGCCAGGTTGTAGAATTGTTATTGTTCTCCCTTGCGGGACTTGTTGTGAAGATGATTATTGATTGCCCTTGTTGGGACGGTTTATGAATTACTGTTTCTTTCTTTGCCCTTAACTTTGATTGTTATTTGGGTGAGGAAGAGTGATAATGCACGAAGGATGATGCCGTGCCTTGATTTATTATTTATGCACGAAGGTTAATGTCGTGCCATGTTTTATTATTTATGCACGAAGGTTAATGCCGTGCCATGTTTTATTGATTATGCACGAAGGATCATGCCATGCCCTGTTATTGAACCATGTACGAAGGATCATGCCGTACTATGGATGTAAGGATGAGAGTAAAAGCACGAAGGGTGATGCCGTGTACTTTATTTGCTTATTTGGTGAGGATGAGAGTAAAAGTACGAAGGGTGATGCCGTGCAACTGCTTGCTATTCCTTGACTTGATTTTACTTGTATTTCCATTTTACTTTGTTTTCCTTGTGAACTTATTAACTGTTGTTAATTGTTGAGTTCTTTGAGATATTCCTTATTGTGTTATTACTTGGTTATTTCTTGTTATTCTGTAGTATATATATATATATATTGAACTGCACAGGTTTATGTGGGTGTCTGGTCCTAGGCTTGTCACTACTTCGCCGGGATAGGCCAGGCACTTACCAGCACATGGGGTCGGTTGTGCTGATACTACACTTCTGTGCGTTTTTGCACAGGTCCAGGTTACGATCGGGAGCAGCAGCAGTAAATCGATTGCGTGGGAGTTGATCACATTTGAGATCGAGGTAGCTTGCAGACGTCCGCAGGCCCGGCGTCTCTCTCTTTATTTATGTTACTAGCTGTAGTCTCTTTGTTCCGAGACAAACCGAATTATGTTATATTTCTTTCAAACTTTTATGTGTAGTATTCAGTAGTAGTTCGTGAGTTGGTGACTCCACGTCTTGGGTAGAGGATTTCAGAGTATGATTTTTACCTTGTAATTAGTTATTTCTATTTCGATAAAGTATTCCGCACTTATTTAATTAAAGTTATGGTTTGTCGATAAATTAATTATGAAATTGTGTTAAAAACAGGATAGTATGAATATAGTGGCTTGCCTAGCTACCACGAGTAGGCGCCATCACGATCCCGATGTTGGGGGAAAATCCGGGTCGTGACAGAAGGTCATTTTAATCCCAGTCACCTGTCCTAAACGGACCCAACCCCTATGTTGAGTCCCCTAAGTCAGAATGCACGTAATGAAAATAAGCGTCCTACAAGGACTCTGACATGATTTTATTGTTCATCTAGGTTTAAACCCTAGGTTTATTGGTCTAAACATGGCTTACCCAAGCAGACAACTCGGGCCGAGGGGGAGGCAGCTTACCGGGGATACACAAGCTCGCCCAGCTTTGCAACTTATCCAAACCTCATTCTAAATTTGGTAAAAAGACGCTAACAGAATAGAAGTTACATGAAGTGCACTCTTATCCATGATTTAGAAGACTTAAAACGAGGGAGAGATTCGCGACAATTTCTATACAGTCCAGCAAATATTAAAGCGGTAAAAACATTTAGCACGTAAGACATGGATCATGTATTAAAATCAAATAAAGCCAAATACAACAATTTAACTAAGCTCAAAATTTTGAACTCTGAACCGAAGTTCTGGGTCCTTTTCCCCCAGCAGAGTCGCCAAAGCTGTCACACCTCCTTTTTTCGAAGAGCTTTTATCAGCTTTTACTACACCCGGGAAGGAATATACTAAAGAAAGGAGTTTTTTCCAATTTAAGGATGTCACGACCCGGATTTTCCCCCAACATCGAGATCGTGATGGCGCCTACTCGTGGTAGCTAGGCAAGCCACTGTATTCATACTATCCCGTTTTTAATAAAATTTCATAATTAATTTATTAACAAACCATAACTTTAATTAAATAAATGCGGAAGACTTTATCGAAATAATATTAAGCAGTTTCAAGGTAAAACCATACTGAAATCCTCTACCCAAGATGTGGAGTCACCAACTCACGAACTACTACTGAATACTACACATAAAAGTCTGAAAGAAATATAACATAATATGTTTGTCTCGGAACAAAGAGACTACAGCTAGTAACATAAGTAAAGAGAGAGATGCCGGGCCTGCGGACGTCTGCAAGCTACCTCGGTCTCAAATATGATCAACTCCCACGCAAAAGATTTACTGCTGCTGCTCCAGATCGTAACCTGGACCTGTGCAAAAACGCACAGAAGTGTAGTATCAGCACAACCGACCCCATGTGCCGGTAAGTGCCTGGCCTATCCCGGCGAAGTAGTGACAAGCCTAGGACCAGACACCCACATAAACCTGTGCAATTCAATATATATGTATACCACAAATAACAAGAATTAACCAAGTCATAACACAATAAGGAATATCTCAAAGAACTCAACAATTAACAACAGTTAATAAGTTCACAAGGAAAACAAAATATAATGGAAACACAAGTAATATCAAGTCAAGGAATAGCAAGTAGTTGCACAACATCACCTTTCGTGCTTTTACTCTCATCCTCACCAAATAAGCAAATAAAGTGCACGACATCACCCTTCGTGCTTTTACTCTCATCCCCACCAAATAAGCAAATAAAGTGCACGGCATCACCCTTCGTGCTTTTACTCTCATCCTCACATCCATAGTACGGCATGATCCTTCGTACATGGTTCAATAACAAGGCACGACATGATCCTTCGTGCATAATCAATAAAACATGGCACGGCATTAACCTTCATGCATAATCAATAACAAGGCACGGCATTAACCTTCGTGCATAAATAATAAATCAAGGCACGGCATTAACCTTCGTGCATAAATAATAAATCAAGGCACAACATCACCCTTCATGCATTATCACTCTTCCTCACCCAAATAACAGTCATAGTTAAGGGCAAAGAATGAAACAGTAAATCATAAACTGTCCCAACAAGGGCAATCAACAATCATCTTCACAACAAGTCTCAACAAGGGAGAACAATAACACTTCTACAACCCGGCAATGGTTCAACAATTCATATTCAAATATGTCCCACAACAAGTATTAACAACGACTCACGGTCATACTAGACGCCAGCGTATGGATGCTCGTCACCACAGCCCATACACCGCACTCGATCACATAACATATAGCACATAATCCTATTCCCTCAAGCTAGGATAGAACAAACACTTACCTCGAATGTTTATGAACAATTCAATCCGTGGCAATGCCTTTTCCTTTCAAATTTGGCTCCAATCGAATCGTATCTATACACAATTGATTTAATATCATCAATACTACTCAACAAACTAATTCCTAAGGCCAATTACAACTTTTACAACATTCTGCCCGGAATAGTGAATTTCGACCCCGGGACCACATGGTCGGAACTCGGGGTTTGGACCAAAATTCGGTTACCCATCCCCCCACGAGTTCAAGTATATGATTTGTTTCAAAATCGGACCTCAATTCGAGGTCCAATTTCCCAATTTATGAAAAACCCTATATTCTACCAAAAACAAAAAATTCTACCATGAAAACCTTTGATTTCTATTGAAAAACATGTTTAATGATGTTAGGAATTGAAAGAATTAAGTAAAAAGTGACTTACAATTGTTTTGAAGAAGAGGGAGTCCGTGAAGAATCGCAAATGGGTGTTTTTGGGTTGTGAAATGTGAAGAATGAAGCTGGAAATCGTGATTTACAGGTCTCTGTATTCGCATTTGCGAACCCCGACCAATTTCTAGAGTTTGAAAAATAAGCTAAGGCTGGGAAGTTTGCATTTGCGAACTTTTGTTCGCATTTGCGAACACAGGCAGAATATGGGGATGTTCGCATTTGCGAACACAGGCATGATATGTGGATATTCGCATTTGCGATCCATAGTTCACATTTGCGAACACAGGCATGATATGGGGATGTTCGCATTTGCGAACTATTGTTCGCATTTGCGAACAAGGCTGGATATGGGGATGTTCGCATTTGCGAACTATTGTTCGCATTTGCGAACAAGGCTGGGCATTAGGGGACTTCGCATTTGCGAACCCTGCCTTGATCTGCCACCTTCGCAATTGCGAGAAATGCTTTGCAATTGGGAAGCCAACAGCTGGGTGAAAAATCAGCAGTGCATAAATTCAGAATTTAATCCAACGGCCTATCAAATCTTTACCCGAGCCCCCCGGGCTCCAAACCAAACATGTACACAACATCAAAAACACATTATGAACTTGTTCGTGCGATCACATCGCCAATAACACGTCGTTTTCGTCAAATCAAGCCTCGAGTTCATGATTTTCATACTTTTGGTTTTCAAAACCTTCAAACTTGGAACTCAAGGTCCAAAACATATCAAACGACATCCGAATGTCACCAAACTTTGCAGAAAGCACATATATAATATTTAAGACTTGTACCGGGCGTCAGAACCAAAATACGAGCCCGATACCAAGGTCAATTAATTCATTTTCCTTTAACAATTACATCAAAAACAATTTCACGAAAAAATTCATAACTTGGGCTCTAGGCCTCAGAATTCGACTCCGGACGCATGTCCAAGTCCCATATTTTCCTACGGACCTCTCGAGACCATCCAATCCCGGGTCCGGATCCGTTTACCAAAAATGTTGACCGAAGTCAACCATATCAATATTAATATTATTTTTATCCAAATTTCTCATAGAATTCATATTTTCTATCACAAAATCTTTCCGGGTACATGTTCGGATCGTGCACGTAAATCGAGGCAACATAGAATGAGGTTTTCACGGCCTCAGAAGCTCGAAATGATTAATAGAATAAGTGATGACCCTTTGGGTCGTCACAATCTCCACCTCTAAAACAACCGTTTGTCCTCGAACGGACAAAAGAAAGAAGTACCTGAGTCAGGAAACAAATGTGGGTAGCGGCTCCGCATATCAGACTCGGACTCCCAGGTCGATGCCTCAGGAGGCTGACCTTTCCACTGAACACGCACAGAAGGAAAACACATGTGTGGGATCGCCGGTCTAGAATGGCCACCGGCTCCTCCTCGTAAGATAGTTCATTGTCCAATTGGACAGTGCTGAAGTCTAATACATGTGTGGGATCTCTGTGGTATCTCCGAAGCATAGATACATGAAAAACTAGATGCACGGCCGATAAACTAGGCAACAGAGCTAGTCTGTAAGCCACCCCTCCCACTCGGTCCAGAATCTCAAATGGACCAATATACCTAGGGCTGAGTTTGCCCTTCTTCCCGAACCTCATCACGCCCTTCATAGGCGACACTCGGAGCAATACTCGTTCACCAACCATGAAATCTACATCTCGAACCTTACGATCCGCATAAGTCTTCTGCCTGGACTGAGCTGAACGCAATCTCTCCCGAATAGTCTTGACCTTATCCAAGGCCTCCTGAACTAAGTCTGTACCCAACAACCGAGCCTCTCCCGGTTCAAACCATCCAACTTGCGATCGATATCGCCTACCATACAATGCCTCATACGGGGCCATCTGGATACTAGACTGGTAGCTGTTGTTGTAGGCGAACTTTGCTAATGGCAGAAACGGGTCCCACGAGCCTCCAAAATCAATAACGCAGGCTTGAAGCATGTCCTCTAGAATCTGAATAGTCCTCTCGGACTGGCCATCCGTTTGAGGATGAAATGTTGTACTCAACTGAACCTGAGTGCCTAACTCCTGCTGGACCGCTCTCCAGAACCGCGAGGTAAACTGCGTACCCCGATCAGAGATAATAGATACTGGCACCCCATGAAGACGAACAATCTCCCTAATGTAAACTTTCGCTAACCTCTCCGACGAGTAGGAGACAGATACTGGAATAAAGTGTGCTGACTTGGTCAGCCTATCAACAATGACCCAAATAGCATCAAATTTCCTCCGAGTCAAAAGAAGTCCAATAACGAAGTCCATAGTGATCCGCTCCCATTTCCACTCGGGAATTTCAATCCTCTGGAATACACCACCAGGTCTCTGGTGCTCATATTTCACCTGCTGACAATTCAGACACCGAGCGACATACGCAACGATGTCTTTCTTCATTCTGCGCCACCAATAGTGCTGCCGTAAGTCCTGGTACATCTTCGCGGCGCCTGGGTGAATAGAATACCGCGAACTGTGGGCCTCCGCTAAGATCAACTCTCGAATCCCTTCGACATTGGGCACACAAACTCGACCCCGCAATTTCAATACCCCATCATCATCTAGATTTACCTGTGTGGCACCTCCCCGCTGTACCGTATCTCTCAACTCACGCAAATGAGGATCATCAAATTGCCTCTCACGGATACGCTCTAATAAAGAAGAACGAGCGACCGTGCAGGCTAACACCCTGCTAGGCTCAGAAATGTCTAGTCTCACGAACCGGTTGGCTAAGGCCTGGACATCTAAAGCTAATGGTCTCTGATTGACCCGAATGTATGCAAGACTACCCATGCTGGCATACTTTCTACTCAATGCATCGGCCACCACATTGGCCTTACCTGGGTGATATAATATAGTAACATCATAGTCTTTTAGCAACTCTAATCATCCCCGCTGTCGTAGATTCAACTCCTTTTGCTTGAACAAGTACTGTAGGCTTTTGTGATCATTGTACACCTCACATGTCACACCATATAGATAATGCCTCCAGATCTTTAAGGCATGAACCACTGCTGCTAACTCAAGATCATGAACCGGATAATTCTTCTCATGTATTTTTAACTGCCTCGAAGCATAAGCGATAACCTTACCATCCTGCATCAATACCGCTCCAAGCCCTGTACGAGATGCGTCACAATAAATTGTATAAGGCCCTGTACCCGTAGGTAGTATCAACACTGGTGCGGTAGTCAAGGCTGTCTTGAGCTTCTGAAAACTCGCCTCACACTCCTCTGACCACTGGAACTGGGCACCCTTCTGGGTCAACCTGGTCATCGGGGCTGCAATAGAAGAAAACCCTCTACAAATCGGTGGTAGTAACCTACTAATCCCAAGAAACTCCAGATCTCAGTCACTGAAGCTGGTCGAGGCCAATTCTGGACTGCCTAAATCTTATTTGGGTCTACCTGAATACCTTCCACTGATACAATGTGACCCAGAAATGCTACCGAACTCAGCCAGAACTCACATTTAGAAAATTTGGCATATAGTCGGTTATCTTTCAGAGTCTGAAGAACCACTCTGAGGTGCTGCTCGTGCTCTTCCTGGTTGCGAGAGTACACCAGGATGTCATCTATAAAGACTATCATGAACAGATCTAAGTGAGGCCTGAATACCCGATTCATCAACTCCATGAATGCTGCTGGGGCATTGGTCAACCCGAAGGACATGACCAAAAACTCATAATGCCCATATCTAGAGCGAAAGGCTGTCTTAGGAATGTCAACCGCCCTGATCTTCAGCTGATGGTAGCCCGACCTCAAGTCTATCTTTGAGAATACCCTCGCTCCCTGGAGCTGGTCAAACAAATCATCAATCCTCGTCAGTGGATACTTATTCTTTATTGTCACTTTGTTTAATTGCTGGTAATCAATACACATCCGTATCGAGCCATCTTTATTTTTTACAAATAATACAGGTGCTCCCCAGGGGGAAACACTGGGCCTGATAAAGCCCTTCTCAAGAAGGTCCTGCAACTGATCTTTCAACTCTTTTAACTCCGGCGGAGCCATACGATAGGGTGGAATAGAGATGGGCTGTGTGCCCGGTGCCAGATCAATACAGAAATCAATATCCCTGTCGGGTGGCATGCCCGGCAGGTCTAAAGGAAAAACCTTAGGAAACTCCCGTGCAATAGGGACTGACTCAATGGAAGGAACCTCTGCGCCGGAATCACGAACATAAGCCAGATAAGCTAGACACCCCTTCTCGACCATGCGTCGAGCCTTAACATAGGAAATAACAGTGCGAACGGAGTGGCTTGAGGTACCTTTCCACTCTAGTCGGGGTGATTCTGGCAAGGCTAAGGTCACAGTCTTAGCAATGACAATCTAGAATAGCATGGTATGGGGACAACCAGTCCATCCCCAATATGACATCAAAATCTACCATATCCAAAAGCAATAGATCAACACGGGTCTCAAGACCCCCAAATATAACTACGCACGAACGATGCACCCGGTCGACTACAATGGAGTCACCCACCGGTGTAGACACATAAACTGGAATATCCAGAGCATAGCTGGGCACGGCCAAATACGGCATAAAGTAGGAAGACACATATGAATATGTAGATCCAGGGTCAAATAATACCGAAGCACCTCTCGCCACACACAAGAATGGTACCCGTAATCACGGCATCCGATGCCTCCGCCTCTGGCCCGGCCGGTAAAGCATAGAATCGGGATCCGCACCTCCCCTCCGAGCCGCGTCTCTAGGATGACCATCAACCGGCCGACCTCTACCTCTGGCCGGCCGGTCTCCACCTCTACGGTCTCGACCTCCACCTCTATAATCTCTACCCCCGCCTCTAGCCGGCTGGGCAGGCTGAGGGTCAGCTGGGGCCCGAATCATAGGACGAGGACCCCGCTGCTGAGAGTTGCCCGTTGCTCGAGGGCAATACCTGATAAAATGACATGGGTCACCACAACCGTAGCAACTCTTGGACTGATAGGGCTGCTGGCCCCGACGACCCGAATGGCCTCCACGAACACTCCGAAGAGGCTGAGCATTAATAGAGAGGCTGGTCTGAATAATGCCCACGAAAACCACGATCACCTCGTCCACCCTATGAAACCCGAAGGGCGGAATGGAAAGGCCCGGAAGACCGGCCTCTGTCAAAAGATTCTCTCCCCACCCGAAGAAGAACCACTAAACCCGCCCGAATGACGAGGCCTCTTGTCCGAAGAATAACCACCTCCCCGAGCAAGAGCCATCTCAACTCTGGCGTGCTGCATTAGCTGCCTCCCGAAATGATATGTCACTCCCCACGCCCATAGCCATCCGGAGTCTAATTGGCTGATTAAGCCCATCTATAAATCCGCGGACCCTCTCCCGCTCTATGTGGGAAGTATCACCACCGCATGACGAGCCAAATCGACAAATCTCGTCTCATACCGTGTAACCGTCATAGTGCCCTGACGGAGGCGCTCAAACTGCCTCCGAAGTACATCCCGCCGAGTAGCAGGGAGAAACTTCTCTAGAAATAACTCTGCAAACCGGTCCCATGATAAAGCTGGGGACCCTGCCGGTCGAGTCAAGCAATAATCCCTCCACCAAGTCTTCGCGGATCCTGAAAGCCTGAATGTGCAGAAGTCAACTCCACTGGACTCCACGATCCCCATAGTCTTGAGAATCTCGTGGCAACCGAATAAGAAATCCTGAGGATCCTCTGATGTGGCACCGCTGAAGGTAGTGGTAAACAGCTTGGAGAACCGATCAAGTCTCCATAAAGAATCGAAAGTCATGGCCGCTCCATCTCCAGCCTGAGCTGTGGTACCTGACTGAGTGGCCACAGCTGGCTAAACCACTGGTGCCTGAGGCTGAGGAGCTACTGGCTCCGGAGTACGAGCAATAGGAGTCTGGGCCCCTCCTCCAGCCTGAGAAGCGGCTGGTGCAACTGATAATAAACCCGCTCTGGCAATGCTGTCCATAAATCCCGCTATTCTGACCAAAGCATCCCGGAGATCCGGGGTAATTAAAGCCTCTCCTGGGACCTGAGCTGGGCCCACTAGAGCTGCTGGGACCGGAACCTCCTCGTCAATCTCAATATGAGGCTCCACCTCTGGGGTAGCTACCTGGGGCTGAGCTCTACCCCTACCACGGCCTCTGATACGGCCTTGGCCCCTGCCCCTCACGGGAGCTGCCTGGGGCTCGGGCTGCTGGTCAGCGGACGAAGAAGCGCGTGTCCTCACCATCTGCGAAAGGACAGAATAGAAATTCAATCGGTAATTGAGGAACAAGTCGCACGACAAGAAAGAACAAATGAGAGACTCTTTCCTAACTCAATAGACTCTGGAGGACAAGTACAGACGTCTCCGTACCTACCTCTCAAACTCTACTAAGCTTGTTCGTGAGTGGTGAGACCTATGTAACCTAAAGCTCTGATACCAACTTGTCACGACCCGGATTTTCCCCCAACATCGGGATCGTGATGGCGCCTACTCGTGGTAGCTAGGCAAGCCACTGTATTCATACTATTATGTTTTTAATAAAATTTCATAATTAATTTATCAACAAACCATAACTTTAATTAAATAAATGCGGAAGACTTTATCGAAATAATATTAAGCAGTTACAAGGTAAAACCATACTGAAATCCTCTACCCAAGACGTGGAGTCACCAACTCACGAACTACTACTGAATACTACACATAAAAGTCCGAAAGAAATATAACATAATCTGTTTGTCTCGGAACAAAGAGACTACAACTAGTAACATAAGTAAAGAGAGAGATGCCGGGCCTGCGGACGTCTGCAAGCTACCTCGGTCTCAAATATGATCAACTCCCACGCAAAAGATGTACTGCTTCTGCTCCTGATCGTAACCTGGACCTGTGCAAAAATGCACAGAAGTGTAGTATCAGCACAACCGACCCCATGTGATGGTAAGTGCTTGGCCTATCCCAGTGAAGTAGTGACAAGCCTAGGACCAGACACCCACATAAACCTGTGCAGTTCAATATATATGTATTCCACAAATAACAAGAATTAACCAAGTAATAACACAATAAGGAATATCTCAAAGAACTCAACAATTAACAACAGTTAATAAGTTCACAAGGAAAACAAAATATAATGGAAACACAAGTAATATCAAGTCAAGGAATAGCAAGTAGTTGCACGGCATCACCCTTCGTGCTTTTACTCTCATCCTCACCAAATAAGCAAATAAAGTGCACGGCATCACCTTTCGTGCTTTTACTCTCATCCTCACCAAATAAGCAAATAAAGTGCACGGCATCACCCTTCGTGCTTTTACTCTCATCCTCACATCCATAGTACGGCATGATCCTTCGTACATGGTTCAATAACAAGGCACGGCATGATCTTTCATGCATAATCAATAAAACATGGCACGGTATTAACCTTCGTGCATAATCAATAACAAGGCACGGCATTAACCTTCGTGCATAAATAATAAATCAGGGCACGGCAT
Source organism: Nicotiana noctiflora (assembly GCA_032618575.1). Taxonomy (NCBI): domain Eukaryota; kingdom Viridiplantae; phylum Streptophyta; class Magnoliopsida; order Solanales; family Solanaceae; genus Nicotiana; species Nicotiana noctiflora. The sequence continues at coordinate 13,820 of JASVEL010003412.1, read as the reverse complement.
CAACCTTCGTGCATAAATAATAAATCAAGGCACGACATCACCCTTCGTGCATTATCACTCTTCCTCACCCAAATAACAATCACAGTTAAGGGCAAAGAATGAAACAGTAAATCATAAACCGTCCCAACAAGGGCAATCAATAATCATCTTCATAACAAGTCTCAACAAGGGAGAACAATAACACTTCTACAACCCGGCAAGGGTTCAACAATTCAGAGTCAAATATGTCCCACAACAAGTATTAACAACGACTCACAGTCATACTAGACGCCAGCGTATGGATGCTCGTCACCACAGCCTATACACCGCACTCGATCACATAACATATAGCACATAATCCTATTCCCTCAAGCTAGGATAGAACAAACACTTACCTCGAATGTTTATGAACAATTCAATCCGTGACAATGCCTTTTCCTTTCAAATTTGGCTCCAATCCAATCGTATCTATACACAATTGATTTAATATCATCAATACTACTCAACAAACTAATTCCTAAGGCCAATTACAACTTTTACAACATTCTGCCCGGAATAGTGAATTTCGACCCCGGGACCACATGGTCGGAACTCTGGGTTAGGACCAAAATTTGGTTACCCATCCCCCCACGAGTTCAAGTATATGATTTGTTTCAAAATCGGACCTCAATTCGAGGTCCAATTTCCCAATTTATGAAAAACCCTATATTCTACCAAAAACAAGAAATTCTACCATGAAAACCTTTGATTTCTATTGAAAAACATGTTTAATGATGTTAGGAATTGAAAGAATTAAGTAAAAAGTGACTTACAATTGTTTTGAAGAAGAGGAAGTTCGTGAAGAATCGCAAATGGGTGTTTTTGGGTTGTGAAATGTGAAGAATGAAGCTGGAAATCGTGATTTACAGGTCTCTGTGTTCGCATGTTCGCATTTGCGAACACAGGCAGTATAGGGGAATGTTCGCATTTGCGAACTATTGTTCGCATTTGCGAACAAGGCTGGATATGGGGACGTTCGCATTTGCGAACTATTGTTCGCATTTGCGAACATAGGCAGGACAAGGGGATGTTCGCATTTGCGAACACTTGTTCGCATTTGTGAACAAGGATGGGCATGAGGGGCTTCGCATTTGCGATCAGGGTGCAAAAATTCAGAATTTAATCCAACGGCCTATCAAATCTTTACCCGAGCCCCCGGGCTCCAAACCAAACATGTACACAACATTAAAAACACATTATGAACTTGTTCGTGCGATCACATCGCCAATAACACATCGTTTTCGTCAAATCAAGCCTCAAGTTCATGATTTTCATACTTTTGGTTTTCAAAACCTTCAAACTTGAAACTCAAGGTCCAAAACATGTCAAACGACATCCGAATGTCACCAAACTTTGCAGAAAGCACATATATAATATTTAAGACTTTTACCGGGCGTCGGAACCAAAATACGAGCCCGATACCAAGGTCAATTAATTCATTTCCTTTAACAATTACATCAAAAACAATTTCATAGAAAAATTCATAACTTGGGCTCTAGGCCTTAGAATTCGACTCCGGACGCATGTCCAAGTCCCAAATTTTCCTACGGACCTCTCGGGACCATCCAATCTTCGGTCCGGATCCGTTTACCAAAAATGTTGACCAAAGTCAACCATATCAATATTAATATCATTTTTATCCAAATTTCTCATAGAATTCATATTTTCTATCATAAAATCTTTCCGGGTACATGCTCGGATCGTGCACATAAATCGAGGCAACATAGAATGAGGTTTTCAAGGCCTCAGAAGCTCGAAATGATTAATAAAATAAGTGATGACCCTTTGGGTCGTCACAAAGGACAATCAATACGGGATTCGTTTTTATTTAAGATTCAGAGTCGCCACTTGGGAGATTTATGGTGTCCCAAGTCACCGCTTTAAATCCCGAATCGAGGAAAGGTTTGACTCTATTTAACAGTCGCAAACCAGAAATCCGGGTAAGGAATTATGTTAACTCGGGAGAAGGTGTTAGGCACTCCCGAGTTCCGTGGTTCTAGCACGGTCGCTCAACTGCCATATTTGGCTATAATATTTAATTTTAATACATGTTACCCTACTTGTGCAATTTTGACAATTAAACCGCTTTGGTTATTTTTAGTTTCTTTAGAAAGTGAACGTCGTTTAAGAATGTATTTTCGGATCACGTCACATGAAATGCACTTGGATCCTCGACACATTCATATTGAACATTTTTCGATTTGGATTTGGGTTATATGAAATGCACACCCGTATTAGAAATGTAAGATTATTAACAATCGCGCCTAAAACGGCTAACGTATTGTCATCTTTTGGGAAAGCCGTAAAATTCGCTAAATGGCCTATCCCGAATACTAAGTATTTTAGTAAGTAATTAGTGAGGGCCCCACAACTATATATTTGATTTGGCGAGGCTCATCTCATTTATTATTTAAAGGTCAAACTCAAGTTGCGAAGTTTTCTATTTTTTGTCTGTAAGGTTAATTAATTCACGAATCACAAATTCAAGTCCGGATTCAAACAAAAGGATAAAATCTTTTAGCTTGAACCCGCTACCTAATTCAAAACTTGATTTTATATTGATGAATTCATTTCCATTATTCCTAATGTATTTTTTATCAAAAACGTTATTCAAAATATTTTTGGGCCTTAAATTTTCAAATAAAATGCAATAGTCTTTTGGCCCTGCTAGAATTTTAACAATGCAAACACATAACGGCCACTCATAAATTGAATCTATGAACATGAGCCCATTTCTAATTGTACATAAACTGATCGTTAATTCACGACCCAGATGTTCAATATTACTTAAATAGCCTTATATCTTAGCCGAGTAGTTCTATATTCACGTTAAAAGTCATTTAAGATGATAAAAGGTATTTTTGAATTTAACACGCTTTTGTTCAGAACCCTATCACATTTAATTTGAACACAATCAGATTCTAACAATTTATAACTCTAATATTCCAGTGATAATAATTTCCAGTAATGAAATTGCAATTATAAGATCACAAATATGATTTATTATATAGATCTGTGATTTTGCGCGCTATTGATATAGAAAAACAAACTCTTGTATAAGAATTTTATTGACTATTAAACTAACTAAACTAATACTAAAGCGTGATTCCAGCACTTATTAAAACTAATATTAAACTGATATACTATTAAACAATTAAATTACACAACTCACTAACAACTAATTTTAACAGTCCAAAGTCCAAATCAAATACAATACTCGACTTTAGCAAGGTAAAATTACTTGCTGCAAATCTCTTATACAGAATCTATAAAGGCTAACACTGATGTTTGTCAAAAATATAAACCAAAATTTAAGCTCATAAAAAGTTCTAGTAATACAGTTCTTGAGTTTATTAATACAATTGAAATAAATTTCTAAAATATCAACTAATCAATCAACATTAGCTCTTCTTTATTTATAGGGATAACAATCCGGAAGGTAGATGCAAGTACGAATTTCATTGCACAGGCTTCAAAATGAACCATTCATACAACTTCAAACTGCAATAAAGTAATACCTGGAGTTTTAGAATTAAGAAGAAGTGGGATCAGTTAACAGTAGGACGAGCAAACAGCAGTATCAATCAACAATTTTCAGCCAGCAACAGAACGAGGTTAAAACGCAATCACAGCTTCAATACATTAGAATTAAACCACAACAAATGGTAGAAACCAGTAGAACAAACACTTGAATGATTTCGATGCAAATTCATCAGCACTCCAATTACCAGAACTAAAGAGAATTGAGATATAGCCTTCAAATAACTAAAAAATAAATAAAACATTGATGTTTTAGGGTTTTTCTACTGATTTCTAATGTTTTTGAGCTTTTTGGAATGTTGAATTGTGAAATTTAGATCTAAGGAAGCCGAAATTATTTGGGAGAGGTTTCAGATTTTCAAAAACTTCTAAAATGATGCATATTGATGCCTATTATAGAATTAGAATTGGAGGGAACTTTGATTTCAGATTTTATGCTTTAGTCCCTTTTTTATTTCACTTATACCCTTATTCTTTATTTTGTATTTCAATTAACTATCGTTATTTGTTAAGAATTATGCTAGTTACCTCATCTAGAACCTTCTACCCTAATATAATTCTCTATCTACCCTCACTTCACTTAGAAATCTACCCTATTGCCCTTTTCCTATACCAAAACTACCCCCACTTCCCTTGATTTATTATTGTTAACATTTATTATATACCAAAACTAACCCTGAAATTGATTTGATTTTACTAACTAACCTATTGTCCTTTTACCCTTTTACCCCCTGAATTATTTTGGATTTACAAATTAATCTACTACCCTTTTACCCCTTTACCCCATGAACTACGAACTAATTTCCAGAATCAAAATCTAATTGACTGCTAATTAACTAATAAAATCAAAAATTTAGCAGAAACTAACAATTAAAGATTTAACTAATGATTAGGAACCTAACAGCTATAACGAAATCGACTAATAATTGTCAATTTAATCCAAAAATACTCAAACTATCAGAATTGACTAATATTAGAAGCTAATGATCATGAAAATCTAATTATACTATTTTTAATATCAATTTATTTACAAAATCAAAATTAATCAGAATCTATTTGTTAAAACCTAAAATTAATATCTAATTACTAAAAGTTAGTAAACCCTAGTAAGACTAAACATATAGAATTTAAGAGATTCAAAAAAAAATGTGCATACGAGAAACAGAAGTGAAGAAAAGAGAAGAAGAAACTTAGCTTTTTTAGTCTTTTTTTTTTTTATCATTTGACCATCTTTAAACAATCAGGACGAAATAGGCAATTTTCTTGAACTTTTGACTTCACTAGAGGATTTTTAGACTTGTTTCGAGCCGATCCAGTTGGCTTTTAGGCTCAAAAGTTTTAGAATCATGTTGAGGGTGGTCAGGAGGTGATAAGGTGTGATTTTGGGTTGGATTAGATGAAGTCGTGTTCGCCGGAGATAGGGTTCCGGCGACACATTTTGGGATATTCAAACAACTAGAGAGGGATTCGAAGGAAAAGAAGTAGAGGCGTAGGATCAGGGGCTAAAGGCGGTCTTGTGGTGTTATTTGGGGGCTAGTTGGTGAAGGGAGAGTTTCCCGCAGGTAGGTTTCCGGCGGGGGTCGGTGGGGATTTGGGGGCGTCTAAACATTGAGGAATAAGATGAAATGAAATAAATGATTTTTAGGTTTTGTACTTGATATATTAAAAGCGTATTAATTGCCCCCAACCGTTGGATTGAAATATTTCAACGGCTCAGATTCTCTGAGCCCTTATACGACGTCGTTTCTTTTAGTAATGTGATTAACCATGTCCGTTAGATCATCAGAGATCAAGGGTTGAGATTAAAAACCTTTAAACGGCGTCGTTTTGTTAGGGTTGGAGCTGACCGGACATGTAATTTTTGGGCCTGGGCTGGGTGTTATTGTTTGGGCTGGGGCGACTTGGATTTATTACTAGCCCAAATCAATTTTTCTTTTGTTCTTTATTTATTTTTTCTTTGTATTTTTGTTCATCTTGCTGTTTATTTTATTTTCCTTTTGTATTTTGTATTTTTGTATATTTTCTTTTCTAGTTTTATATATCATTTTTTTGATTTTATTAAATTGTTAAACTAAAACTAATTGAATTCTAAAATTTATTTAATAACTATTTTATAACAATTTCCGCTAATACACTAAAATGCTATTTTTGATTTTTCCTTAAATTGTTTTGAAATGAATTAATATTATAATATTAAAATTAAAAATCCTAATGCATATGCATATTTTTTTGTAATTTTAGTATGAATTATTATGAAACTAATTAACACAAAAATGCAACAAATATCAACAATATTGTAAAAATAATAAAAAATTATTTGTTTGGATTTTCAGTAATAATTTTCTTAGGGCAAAAATCACGTGCTCACAAGAACTTTTCGAGTATTTCTTATTGGGTTGTGTTTCTTTAACCCATATTTATGTATTCGATGTGGTTTTGACTAGGTTCAACGTGCGAGGAGGTCGATACGAAAGGAAAAGGCATTATGGACCAGTCTACGGCCGATTAGAGGTGAGTAGTCAGTGCATATGATGGCCTGAGATTTTGAAATCCCGATTTATCACATTGTGACGCTATTTAGGGCGTGACTCGCATCCCTTGGCAGGTGCGGGATTGTTTATGACTGGGGATTGTGAATTGGTCCGTCCCAAACAAGAATGTTTCTATATTGGCGTTTGATACGTACCCTGTGTTGAATATATCTAGGCTTATTGCCATGTTTGGGGCCTTGTGCCGATTTGTAGCATTCTTAGAGAATGAATATCAGTGTGATCCGACTTGAGTATTTAGTTCAGACATTGTTATCCAGTTTTGTTTAGAGGCTCTAGACTCGTGACCCCAGATCTTTTGGGATTGTTTTTATCAGACTTCGTATTTCTCAGTATTATTCTTCTACAAATACGGGATTCTTATTCTAAACTATTATATTCTCCTTAAATTGTCGATTTTGAAATTTACGATTGATTTGAGAGTGACTGTTGGTCAAACTTGCCTAGCTTTAGGGTTGGGCGCCATCACGACCGTGTTTGGGTCGTGACACTTCTCCAGGAAGAGAGTGGAGAACTCCTGCCATGACAAAGGTGCTGCACCTACCAGCCTACGCTGCTCATAAGCGTCCCACCAAGTAATGGCTGCTCCTGAGAATTGAAAGGTAGTAAATGATAACCCACTCGACTCCAAGATCCCTGCAGTTTAAAGCATACATCGACACTTATCTAGAAATCCCTTGGCATCTTCGCATGTAATACCACTGAAAGTAGGAGGTGATAGCCTACTGAACCTCTCAATACGATGCTGCTCATTGTCTGGCATAGGTGGGACCACATCAACCTGAACCGGAGCAACCAACTGAACTGGGGCAACCTATTGAGCTGGTGGCACCTCTAGTGTCTGCAAACCCTGCACTACCTGCTCAGGTGTGGAAGATGCGGGAGTCTAAAGACCCCCTCCGATATGAGAAGTAGTTGCGGCAGTAGTGGCTGAGACTGCCTGAGCAAGGCCAGTGCGAATCGATAGAATTTGAGCTAGGGCCTCCTGAAGACCCAGAATCACAATATGCACAGCTGGTGCCTAAACAAGTGATGCTGGAGTCTCAACAGCTGGAGGATAGTCCTGAATGGGGGCAACTGGTACTGCCCTGCTGCTCTGCCTTTACCATGACCACGGTCGCGCCCACAACGTCTAGTCGGTGGCAATGGTGACCGTCCTCATGTCCATTAGCATGGATTATCGCCATCTGTGAGAGAATAGGATACATAAATTTAGATCTTGGATCAACAAAGTCGCACGACAAGAATTTCAAGAATATGAAGTTTTTCCTAAAGGTTCTGCAGCCTCCCGAGGATAAGTACACACGTCTCCGTACCGATCCCCGAGACTCTACTGAACCGGCTCATGACTCGCGAGACCTGTTAACCTAGGCTCTGATACCAACTTGTCACAACCCCAACCCGGCCATGATGCACCCAACACACTGCTAGGCAAGCCCAACCATTCATTAATAACCACCCCATTATGTTTAACGAATGAAGGTAAAACCATTAAGGCAAAGTCTAAAATAGCGATAGTAGTATAGTAAAATTCAACAAATATCAATACAGCCTAAAAAAGATCCGGTGTCACGATCATGAGACTCTACAGTACAGAGTAACATCCTACTATAAAGTCTGTCTAGAATGAAAATGCGAAAATAAAAGGATAGGGATAGAGGGAGAATCATTGGCTGCAAACGCCCTGCAGCTACCTCAAATGCTCCCGAAGTTCGAACTCTAGATCAGCTGGATCTACTCAGCCTAAGACTGCTCTAGATCTGCACGCAAGGTGCAGGGAGTAAAGTGAGTACTCCGACCCTGTGAGTAATAAACATAACTAAAGACTAAAGATAAGAAAACACAGAAATGCACAAGGTACTCTATATCTAGCAGTTCATAACCAAACAGTGGAAATAATATACATCAAGTAATACAACTAGGAAATAATGCATGCAGAATGCAATACATGTGATGGTACACTCTAGTACCCGTTGCGGCGTGCAGCCCGCTCCATATTTTTAACATCAACGACGCTTACTGGTGGTGTATATAGACTTTAGAGGGGCTCCTACAACCCAAACGTAATATCTGCCATGTCTTGGCATCAAACAGGCTCACGACCTCAATATCAATATATTATCGGTGCGGCACACAGCCTGATCCATAATAAGGAAACTCATCCTCACAGTCGGGTCCTCGAACCATCTCAGTCAATATATGCAAAGCCAATTGGGCATGTCTTACTATCGAGATCTCATCCCTCTTATCCCTTTCCATTATTATTCATGGACAAAAATATAGTTCTTTTATTATGTTAACAGTAGAAAGCATGACCGAGAGTATGTGATATGCACACAAGTGAGGTAACACACATAAGATCCCCTAAAGATTCTACAGATTGGCACAAGGCCCCAAACACGGCAATAAACCCAACTCACAATGATAAAAATCTGCGTCTCAATCGCCCATATAGAAGAAATCATACTCGGGATAGACCAAGTCTCAATCCCCAACAGTAATAGACCCTGCACTCACCGAGGAATGTATGTCACGCCTTAATATAGCGTCACGATGTAAAGGTCCGGGGTTTCAAACCCTCAAAACAATAGTTATATCAATTACTCACCTCGAACCGGCTAAAGAACTAGTCCACCAAGCCTTGTCCTCTAGAATCCACTTCCTCACACGCCGAATCTGGCAAAAACTATAAGTAATACGTCATATTAAATCTAATGGGACATAACCCAATTGAAAGAAATCAAAAAATACCAAAAAACACGAAGTTGGCAAAACCCGAGCCCTGGGTCCACTTCTAAAAATTTATGAAATTCACATCACTTGATTCCTCATCTCGCCACGAGTCCGTACATATAAAATTCATCAAAATTGGAGTCCAATTGCTCCTTCAAATTCCATTTTTATACCACAATTTCTCAAGCCCTAACTTAACCCATTTTGGTGATTTTCACTGATTGCTATGATAAATTTACCACAAACTCGAATAATTAGGTCAAGAAACTTACCTCCGATTGATTCTCAGTGAAATCCCTCGAATATCCTGGTCCAAATCTCTTAAGGAGGTTAACGATTATGGAAAGTGGGGCTTGATTCGCGGATGAAATGTCTAATAAAACCCTTATATCTGCCCTATGCGACCGCATCAAATCCTCTGCGATTGCATAACACAACATTTCCAGGCCTCAAATGGCTTATGCAAACGCAACCCCAACTATGCGATCGCACTGCTTCAGAAGCCAGACCAGTGCGATTGCATAACATACTCCGCGATTGCATTGAACAATTGCCCCTCAGGACCCAAGGTCCATTTAACACTACGCGATCGCATTGCACCTATTGCGATCGCAGAGAACAAATTCCACAACCTATGCGATTGCATGCCCTTCTCCGCGATCACATTGAACAATCAGCAAGGCCTCCCCAAAACCTTCTATGCGATCGCAATATCACTCAAACGTTCGCAATGAACAAAATGTATGCAACAAACCAGCAGATTTTTTGCAACTTTTAGAAGCCAAGATTGGTCCGATTGACCACCCGAAATCACCCCGAGGTCCCGGGGACCTCAACCAAAAGCACCAACACATCCTAAATCATCATTACAACTTGTTCCAATCCTCAAAACACGTCAAACAACGCTAAAACCATTGAATCACATCGAATTCAAGCCTAAGTTTCTTCAAAACTTCCGAAATACGCATTCGATAAAAAACCCGGCCAAATGACATTCGAATGACCTGAAAACTTGTAGACATGTCCAAAATCACCTAACGAAGTTCTGGAACTTTGAAAATTCCATTCCGACCCTCGGATCAAAATCCCACCTATCAACCAGAATTTGCCAAAATTTATATTTAGCCATTTCAAGCCTAATTCTACACCGGACCTCCAATTTCAATTTTGATCACACTCCTAAGTCACAAATCATCCCCCGAAGCTAATCGTATCATCGAAATTCACATCTGAGCCCTCTAACTACGTAGTCAACGTTCGGTTGACTTTTCCAAAATAAGCTTCCTTTTAAGAGGCTAAGTGCCTTTTTTTCAACTAAACCAACTCAATTCTACCCGATCAACTCAAATAGCGATATTGAAATATAAAGAAACACAATATAGGGAAACATGTCGGTAACTCACGTGACGATGGGATGGGTCGTCATAAGAGGTGCCACTTGTTGTGCAACTTGCTCATCCATCTTTTCTTTGCCTTTTTCCTCCTGACTCTGCTTAACCACCACTTCAGTAAGCTCTATTGGTTCCTCCATCTTTCACGGAACCAGAGTGCCTGGTGTATTATCCTTGCTGGCTTGTGGAATTTCCTGCTCTCTATCTAAATCTCTCTCATTCTAGAGACTTACTACCATCAGCTGATTCGGGTTTTGCTCTTTCGGGTTTATGTTTGTGTCTGCATGCGAAGTTCCCTGAGGATGGTTGTTGAAAGCCACAGACAGCTGACCCAACTGCATTTCAATATTCTTTAGGGCTGAATCATGTACTACCAATGAGTTGCTGAAGCATACCCCCGATTTCCACTATATTGTTGTATATATGCTGAGGAGGCGGTTGATAAGTGAATTGTTGGTGATTTTGCTGTGGATAGCCCTATGGTTTCTGATATGGTACCGGCACTAATTGGTTTTGAGGGTGCATACCCCCAGGCTGTTGCATATTAGGCCTGTACTGCTGATTTTGCTGTGGTATCCATTGTTGTACTCCCTATCGCTGCCCCCATAGTTGTTAACATAATTAATATTTTCCCTCGCCCCTTGATTTTCGCCTTCTCAACTCCATGAACACACATAAGACTGATTAATACAAGGTGTACACAGTCCTCCATTTGTTGTATCAATAATGTGCACCTGTTTTGTACCCATTTCATCAATTTTATTTGTCAATATACTCATATGGGTCATGAGTGTGGCCATATTCTCTGCATGTGAATTATTTGGATTAAGAGGAACTGAATGCACTATGAGTGCCAGTGTTGTAGATCTAGTCATCCACCCCGAATTTTGTGACATATTATCAAGAAGGATTTTGCACTCGATAAATGTCTTACTAAAAAATGCACATCTAGCATAAGCATCCACATTTGCCTTTAAATTGTCAGCTAACCCCATGTAGAATCTCTCGCCAAGCATCTGGTCTGTAATGTCATGGTAAGGGCACTTCAATAGCATCCCTTTAAATCTTTCCTAAGTTTCTTGCAAGGACTCAGTCGGCTGCTGCTTATACTGCAAAATTTCATCAATTTGTCTTACTGTCTTGTTGGGTGGATAGAACTTATTCAGAAACTGCTTGACTAATTCCTCCCAGGTGGCTATTGAATCGATAGGGAGTGAATTTAGCCAGGTCCGAGCTTCACCGGTCATAGAGAATGAAAATAATAGTAGCTCGATAGCCTCCAAGGTCACATTCGGCTGCCTTTGGGTCATACAAATTGACAGAAAATTTTTCAAGTTCTACTATGGGTCTTCAATGTGTCACCCGGAGAGCAATCCTTTATTCTGCAGCAGGTGTAGCATATTATTGGTTATCTGGAAGGTCTCCTCTTGTATTGCGGGCACAGCTATGGCAGTGGCTAGGTTATCAACTGTGAGCTGTGCCCAGTCATAAAGTGTAGCCTCGAGCACAAGAGGTGCCACTATCCTTGTGTTGAGGTTTGCTGGTGGGTCCCCAACATTTTCGTTGACGTTATCCATGTCACCCATGTCTAATTCGAGCTGGTGTGATTGTTGAGATTGTTGAAGTCTCTTGTTGGCACGGTTCAATGCCCTGAATATTTTCTCAGGGTATGTGAGTCCTTCTAGCAGTTCTCCAGCCCTCGAAGAACTTCTAGGCATACACCTGATTTCCATAATAGTTCAAACGTTAGAATTTCAATGAAAGATTAGGTATAGAGAAACTGACTACACTTAGAATTTTTGTATTTCTTTCAATTGTAATTTATAACACCGTCAATTCCCCGGCAACAACACCAAAATTTGATAACGCCAAACTATGCCTTATAAAAAGATACACACGGGCGTAGCAAATATATTGTGAGTATTTCTGCCTAGAGACGATCCATAGAGAATTAACTTATCAATTACTCTTGTCAGATTTACTAAATTCACACAATCAATTTTTTCAAACTTTTTACTTCACAGTTGATGATATATGTAATAATTAAACTGAAAGTAAATGAAGCTGAAAGTTAACTAAGCTTGCTTGTATATAATAGGAATAAGATCTAAGGTAACGGTTTCCCCGCTGTTGATTTCTTTGGTTGAATATGTTTTATTATTAAGTCTTTGTTGTCTCTATCAATCATGAACACTCCAACTATCATAAATCTTTCTCAAGCAATTATGATAATTTACTAGACGCACTTTCTCAAGTTTCGCTAGCTAGCTTCACAAAATAGTTTACTTAGATTGCATCCGAGGTATCGTTATCTCTAATCTAACCTCTAAACTCTAAGTTATGACTATCGTCTACATTCCGGGAGTGATGTTATTCATACAATCACCTAAATATGCACTCTCTCTCAAACAGATACATACTAAATAAGAACGGATAATTGAGGGCCCTTTCAACTAACCACAACCAAATCATAGATTAATACATAAAGATTAACAACTAATTCCAACTATATTAGTATAACAACCAAGTCATCGCCAACGGGTTTCACCCTTAAAGTATTTGGCTACTCATAACAACAGAAGATAAAACTAATAGATTATTCATCACGGAAAAAAGAAGAGAATAAGAACTATGATGTTTTAGGTGATCTCTCACACTCTTCTTCCAAAGTAATCTCAAATTAAGCTTACGCTATTTTGGGCGAGTTTCTACATCTTATAAGGGTTTTACATAAAGTTTCCCCGAATTGACACTTTGGCCCCTGGACTTCCTGACTTTTGAACAGTGCGATGCGGCCGCGGCGTCGACCGCGGTGACGACCACGGAAGGCACTGCCTTCAACCGCAGATCGGACCGCGGTGAGCACTGTCAGGCTTTTATCTCTGCATTCCTTCTCTTTTCGCTCTTTTGTGTTCGGGGACTTCTTGAGTGGGTGTTTTCTTATTGACTCCAAACACTTCATGTTGCTTCCTCACATCTTATATTCCCTGCGAAACCAATTAGCACCAATTAAAGTTACTTTATAAAACAATAACAAAGCATGAACAATTAAGGTGTAAATAACAACTATATAGCTTATTATCAGTATGCGTTAGTAATTTTTTAACAAAACGTATGCGGCTGCGGGTTACGAATGTGGAGATTCAGTCGATCAATCACTTGGATGGTTGATTGGTTCTTTGTGGTAACACAACGTAGGAAACGTTGACCAACGTGGAGTATTTCGGCATATAATTATTAGAATACAACTTAATTTCAATGCTAATTACTACAACTACAGTATATATCAAATTTGCAAATCATAGTCCATAAGTTTTCTACAGTTTGTTTTTGAATATCATTTAAAAAAGTACGATCTCTTCTCATGCGATAAATAATAATCTACTGAGTTAAAGTAAAAAGCCAAAAAGTTGAAAAACGTTTAAGCGGGGCGGATTAAAATAAAAGATTAAAAAAAATAAGCTTTTCGGGGTGGGCGGGTTGAATTTTTTGTGGGTTAAGACTGATCCTGTCCCACCAGATTGCCAACCCTATATACTTTTAGAATATATAAATAAGATGAAGTGGTCCAGAATATATGGTAATTGCT
>JASVEL010003411.1:0-66718 GCA_032618575.1 Nicotiana noctiflora | reverse complement strand
AGGACACACCATACCGGGTCAACTGGTCATCGGGGCGCAATAGAAGAAAACCCTCTACAAATCGACGGTAGTAACCTCGCTAATCCCAAGAAACTCGGGTTCTCGCCACCGAAGCCGGTCGAGGCCAATTCCGGATCGCCTCGATCTTCTTGGGTCTACACGAATACCTTCCACGCGATACAACGTGACCCGTAAATGCTACCGAACTCAACCGAACTCACATTTAGAAAAATTTGGCATATAGTCGGTTATCTTTCAGAGTCTGACGACCACTCTGAGGCGTTGCTCGTGCTCTTCCCGGTTGCGAGAGTAAACACGAGGATGTCATCTATAAAGACTATCATGAACGGATCTAAGTAAGGCCCGAATACCCGATTCATCAACTCCATGAATGCTGCTGGGGCATTGGTCAACCCGAAGGACATGACCAAGAACTCATAATCCCCATATCTAGTGCAAAAGGCTGTCTTAGGAATGTCAGCCGCCCTGATCTTCAGCTGATGGTAGCCTGACCTCAAGTCTATCTTAGAGAATACCCTCGCTCCCTGGAGCTGGTCAAACAAATCATCAATCCTCGGCGGTGGATACTTATTCTTTATTGTCACTTTGTTTAATTGCCGGTAATCAATACACATCCGTATCGAGCCATCTTTCTTCTTTACAAATAATACAGGTGCTCCCCGGGGGAAACACTGGGCCCTGATAAAGCCCTTCTCAAGAAGGTCTTGCAACCGATCTTTCAACTCTTTTAACTCCGGCGGAGCCATACGATAGGGTGGAATAGAGATGGGGCTGAGTGCCAGGCCAGATCAATAGAGAAATCAATATCCCTGTCGGGTGGCATGCCCGGCAGGTCTGAAGGAAAAACCTTAGGAAACTCCCGTGCAATAGGGACCGACTCAATGGAAGGAACCTCTGCGCTGGAATCACGAACATAAGCCGGATAAGCTAGACACCCCTTCTCGACCATGCGTCGAGCCTTAACATAGGAAATAACGGTGCGAACGGAGTGGCTTGAGGTACCTTTCCACTCTAGTCGGGGTGATTCCGGCAAGGCTAAGGTCACCGTCTTAGCATGACAATCAAGAATAGCATGGTATGGGGACAACCAGTCCATCCCCAATATGACATCAAAATCTACCATATCCAAAAGCAATAGATCAACACGGGTCTCAAGACCCCCAAATATAACTACGCACGAACGATGCACCCGGTCGACTACAATGGAGTCACCCACCGGTGTAGACACATAAACTGGAATATCCAGAGCATAGCTGGGCACGGCCAAATACGGCATAAAGTAGGAAGACACATATGAATATGTAGATCCAGGGTCAAATAATACTGAAGCACCTCTGCCACACACAAGAATGGTACCTGTAATCACGGCATCTGATGCCTCTGCCTCTGGCCTGGCTGGTAAAGCATAGAATCGGGGATCTGCACCTCCCCTCTGAGCTGCGTCTCTAGGACGACCATCAACTGGCTGACCTCTACCTCTGGCCGGACGGTCTCCACCTCTACGGTCTCGACCTCCACCTCTATAATCTCTACCCCCGCCTCTGGCTGGCTGGGCAGGCTGAGGGTCAGCTGGGGCCTGAATCATAGGACGAGGACCCCGCTGCTGAGAGTTGCCCGTTGCTCGAGGGCAATACCTGATAAAATGACATGGGTCACCACAACCGTAGCAACTCTTAGACTGATAGGGCTGCTGGCCCTGACGACCTGAATGGCCTCCACGAACACTCTGAAGAGGCTGAGCATTAATAAGAGGCTGATCTGAATAATGCCCACGAAAACCATGATCACCTCGTCCACCCTATGAAACCTGAAGGGCGGAATGGAAAGGCCTGGAAGACTGGCCTCTGTCAAAAGATTCTCTGCCACCAGAAGAAGAACCACTAAACCTGCCTGAATGACGAGGCCTCTTGTCTGAAGAATAACCACCTCCCCGAGCAAGAGCCATCTCAACTCTACGTGCTGCATTAGCTGCCTCCTGAAATGATATGTCACTCCCCACGCCCATAGCCATCTGGAGTCTAATTGGCTGATTAAGCCCATCTATAAACTGCGGACCCTCTCCCGCTCTGTGGGAAGTATCACCGCTGCATGACGAGCCAAATCGACAAATCTCGTCTCATACTGTGTGACCGTCATAGTGCCCTGATGGAGGCGCTCAAACTGCCTCCGAAGTACATCCCGCTGAGTAGCAGGGAGAAACTTCTCCAGAAATAGCTCTGCAAACTGATCCCATGATAAAGCTGGGGACCCTGCTGGTCGAGTCAAGCAATAATCTCTCCACCAAGTCTTGGCGGATCCTGAAAGCCTAAATGTACAGAAGTCAACTCCATTGGACTCCACGATCCCCATAGTCTTGAGAATCTCATGGCAACCGAATAAGAAATCCCGAGGATCCTCCGATGTGGCACCGCTGAAGGTAGTGGTTAACATCTTGGAGAACCGATCAAGTCTCCAAAAAGAATCAGAAGTCATGGCCGCTCCATCACCGGCATGAGCTGTGGTACCTGACTGAGTGGCCACAGCTGGCTGAACCACTGGTGCCTGAGGTTGAGGAGCTACTGGCTCCGGAGTACGAGCAATAGGAGTCTGGGCCCCTCCTCCAGCCTTGAGAAGTGGGTGGTGCAACTGATAATAAACCTGCTCTGGCAATGCTGTCCATAAATCCCGCTATCCCGACCAAAGCCTCCCGAAGATCCGGGGTAAATAAAGCCTCTCCTCGGACCTGAGCTGGGCCCACTGGAGCTGCTGGGACCGGAACCTCCTCGTCAATCTCAATATGAGGCTCCACCTCCGGAGTAGCTGCTCGGGGCCGAGCTCTACCCCTACCACGGCCTCGATACGGCCTCGGCCCCCGCCCCTCACGGGACCGCACAGGGCTCGGGCTGCCGGTCGGCGGACGAAGAGCGCGTGTCCTCGCCATCCGCGAAAGGACGGAATAGAAATTCAATCGGTAATTGAGGAACAAGTCGCACGACAAGAAAGAACAAATGAGAGACTCTTTCCTAACTCAATAGACTGTGGAGGACAAGTACGGACGTCTCCGTACCTACCTCTCAAACTCTACTAAGCTTGTTCGTGAGTGGTGAGACCTATGTAACCTAAAGCTCCGATACCAACTTGTCACGACCCGGATTTTCCCCCAACATCGGGATCGTGATGGCGCCTACTCGTGGTAGCTAGGCAAGCCACTGGTATTCATACTATTATGTTTTTAATAAAATTTCATAATTAATTTATCAACAAACCATAACTTTAATTAAATAAATGCGGAAGACTTTATCGAAATAATATTAAGCAGTTTCAAAGTAAAACCATACTGGAATCCTCTACCCAAGACGTGGAGTCACCAACTCACGAACTACTACTGAATACTACACATAAAAGTCCGAAAGAAATATAACATAATCTGTTTGTCTCGGAACAAAGAGACTACAACTAGTAACATAAGTAAAGAGAGAGATGCCGGGCCTGCGGACGTCTGCAAGCTACCTCGGTCTCAAATATGATCAACTCCCACGCAAAAGATGTACTGCTTCTGCTCCTGATCGTAACCTGGACCTGTGCAAAAATGCACAGAAGTGTAGTATCAGCACAACCGACCCCATGTGCTGGTAAGTGCCTGGCCTATGCCGGCGAAGTAGTGACAAGCCTAGGACCAGACACCTACATAAACCTGTGCAGTTCAATATATATGTATTCCACAAATAACAAGAATTAACCAAGTAATAACACAATAAGGAATATCTCAAAGAACTCAACAATTAACAACAGTTAATAAGTTCACAAGGAAAACAAAATATAATGGAAACACAAGTAATATCAAGTCAAGGAATAGCAAGTAGTTGCACGGCATCACCCTTCGTGCTTTTACTCTCATCCTCACCAAATAAGCAAATAAAGTGCACGGCATCACCTTTCGTGCTTTTACTCTCATCCTCACCAAATAAGCAAATAAAGTGCACGGCATCACCCTTCGTGCTTTTACTCTCATCCTCACATCCATAGTACGGCATGATCCTTCGTACATGGTTCAATAACAAGGCACGGCATGATCTTTCATGCATAATCAATAAAACATGGCACGGTATTAACCTTCGTGCATAATCAATAACAAGGCACGACATTAACCTTCGTGCATAAATAATAAATCAAGGCACGACATTAAGCTTCGTGCATAAATAATAAATCAAGGCACGACATCACCCTTCGTGCATTATCACTCTTCCTCACCCAAATAACAATCACAGTTAAGGGCAAAGAATGAAACAGTAAATCATAAACCGTCCCAACAAGGGCAATCAATAATCATCTTCATAACAAGTCTCGACAAGGGAGAACAATAACAATTCTACAACCTGGCAAGGGTTCAACAATTTATATTCAAATATGTCCCACAACAAGTATTAACAACGACTCACGGTGATACTAGACGCCAGTGTATGGATGCTCGTCACCACAGCCTATACACCGCACTCGATCACATAACATATAGCACATAATCCTATTCCCTCAAGCTAGGATAGAACAAACACTTACCTCGAATGTTTATGAACAATTCAATCCGTGACAATGCCTTTTCCTTTCAAATTTGGCTCCAATCCAATCGTATCTATACACAATTGATTTAATATCATCAATACTACTCAACAAACTAATTCCTAAGGCCAATTACAACTTTTACAACATTCTGCCCGGAATAGTGAATTTTGACCCCGGGCCCACATGGTCGGAACTCGGGGTTCGGACCAAAATCCGGTTACCCATCCCCCCACGAGTACAAGTATATGATTTGTTTCAAAATCGGACCTCAATTCGAGGTCCAATTTCCCAATTTATGAAAAACCCTATATACTACCAAAAACAAGAAATTCTACCATGAAAACCTTTGATTTCTATTGAAAAACATGTTTAATGATGTTAGGAATTGAAAGAATTAAGTAAAAAGTGACTTACAATTGTTTTGAAGAAGAGGGAGTCCGTGAAGAATCGCAAATGGGTGTTTTTGGGTTGTGAAATGTGAAGAATGAAGCTGGAAATCGTGATTTACAGGTCTCTGTGTTCGCATTTGGGAATGTTTGCATTTGCGAACTATAGTTCGCATTTGCGAACATAGGCAGGACATGGGGATGTTCGCATTTGCGAACTATTGTTCGCATTTGCGAACAAGGCTGAGCATGAGGGGACTTCGCATTTGCGATCAGGGTTCGCATTTGCGAACCCTGCCTTGATCTGTCACCTTCGCAATTGCGAAGCCAACAACTCGGTGAAAAACCAGCAGTGCAAAAATTCAGAATTTAATCCAACGGCCTATCAAATCTTTACCCGAGCCCCCGGGCTCCAAACCAAACATGTACACAACATTAAAAACACATTATGAACTTGTTCGTGCGATCACATCGCCAATAACACATCGTTTTCGTCAAATCAAGCCTCAAGTTCATGATTTTCATACTTTTGGTTTTCAAAACCTTCAAACTTGAAACTCAAGGTCCAAAACATGTCAAACGACATCCGAATGTCACCAAACTTTGCAGAAATCACATATATAATATTTAAGACTTTTACCGGGCGTCGGAACCAAAATACGAGCCCGATACCAAGGTCAATTAATTCATTTTCCTTTAACAATTACATCAAAAACAATTTCACATAAAAATTCATAACTTGGGCTCTAGGCCTCAGAATTCGACTCCGGACACATGTCCAAGTCCCATATTTTCCTACGGACCTCTCGGGACCATCCAATCTCGAGTCCGGATCCGTTTACCAAAAATGTTGACCAAAGTCAACCATATCAATATTAATATCATTTTTATCCAAATTTCTCATAGAATTCATATTTTCTATCATAAAATCTTTCCGGGTACATGCTCGGATCGTGCACATAAATCGAGGCAACATAGAATGAGGTTTTCAAGGCCTCAGAAGCTCGAAATGATTAATAAAATAAGTGATGACCCTTTGGGTCGTCACAAAGGACAATCAATACGGGATTCGTTTTTATTTAAGATTCAGAGTCGCCACTTGGGAGATTTATGGTGTCCCAAGTCACCGCTTTAAATCCCGAATCGAGGAAAGGTTTGACTCTATTTAACAGTCGCAAACCAGAAATCCGGGTAAGGAATTATGTTAACTCGGGAGAAGGTGTTAGGCACTCCCGAGTTCCGTGGTTCTAGCACGGTCGCTCAACTGCCATATTTGGCTATAATATTTAATTTTAATACATGTTACCCTACTTGTGCAATTTTGACAATTAAACCGCTTTGGTTATTTTTAGTTTCTTTAGAAAGTGAACGTCGTTTAAGAATGTATTTTCGGATCACGTCACATGAAATGCACTTGGATCCTCGACACATTCATATTGAACATTTTTCGATTTGGATTTGGGTTATATGAAATGCACAGCCGTATTAGAAATGTAAGATTATTAACAATCGCGCCTAAAACGGCTAACGTATTGTCATCTTTTGGGAAAGCCGTAAAATTCGCTAAATGGCCTATCCCGAATACTAAGTATTTTAGTAAGTAATTAGTGAGGGCCCCACAACTATATATTTGATTTGGCGAGGCTCATCTCATTTATTATTTAAAGGTCAAACTCAAGTTGCGAAGTTTTCTATTTTTTGTCTGTAAGGTTAATTAATTCACGAATCACAAATTCAAGTCCGGATTCAAACAAAAGGATAAAATCTTTTAGCTTGAACCCGCTACCTAATTCAAAACTTGATTTTATATTGATGAATTCATTTCCATTATTCCTAATGTATTTTTTATCAAAAACGTTATTCAAAATATTTTTGGGCCTTAAATTTTCAAATAAAATGCAATAGTCTTTTGGCCCTGCTAGAATTTTAACAATGCAAACACATAACGGCCACTCATAAATTGAATCTATGAACATGAGCCCATTTCTAATTGTACATAAACTGATCGTTAATTCACGACCCAGATGTTCAATATTACTTAAATAGCCTTATATCTTAGCCGAGTAGTTCTATATTCACGTTAAAAGTCATTTAAGATGATAAAAGGTATTTTTGAATTTAACACGCTTTTGTTCAGAACCCTATCACATTTAATTTGAACACAATCAGATTCTAACAATTTATAACTCTAATATTCCAGTGATAATAATTTCCAGTAATGAAATTGCAATTATAAGATCACAAATATGATTTATTATATAGATCTGTGATTTTGCGCGCTATTGATATAGAAAAACAAACTCTTGTATAAGAATTTTATTGACTATTAAACTAACTAAACTAATACTAAAGCGTGATTCCAGCACTTATTAAAACTAATATTAAACTGATATACTATTAAACAATTAAATTACACAACTCACTAACAACTAATTTTAACAGTCCAAAGTCCAAATCAAATACAATACTCGACTTTAGCAAGGTAAAATTACTTGCTGCAAATCTCTTATACAGAATCTATAAAGGCTAACACTGATGTTTGTCAAAAATATAAACCAAAATTTAAGCTCATAAAAAGTTCTAGTAATACAGTTCTTGAGTTTATTAATACAATTGAAATAAATTTCTAAAATATCAACTAATCAATCAACATTAGCTCTTCTTTATTTATAGGGATAACAATCCGGAAGGTAGATGCAAGTACGAATTTCATTGCACAGGCTTCAAAATGAACCATTCATACAACTTCAAACTGCAATAAAGTAATACCTGGAGTTTTAGAATTAAGAAGAAGTGGGATCAGTTAACAGTAGGACGAGCAAACAGCAGTATCAATCAACAATTTTCAGCCAGCAACAGAACGAGGTTAAAACGCAATCACAGCTTCAATACATTAGAATTAAACCACAACAAATGGTAGAAACCAGTAGAACAAACACTTGAATGATTTCGATGCAAATTCATCAGCACTCCAATTACCAGAACTAAAGAGAATTGAGATATAGCCTTCAAATAACTAAAAAATAAATAAAACATTGATGTTTTAGGGTTTTTCTACTGATTTCTAATGTTTTTGAGCTTTTTGGAATGTTGAATTGTGAAATTTAGATCTAAGGAAGCCGAAATTATTTGGGAGAGGTTTCAGATTTTCAAAAACTTCTAAAATGATGCATATTGATGCCTATTATAGAATTAGAATTGGAGGGAACTTTGATTTCAGATTTTATGCTTTAGTCCCTTTTTTATTTCACTTATACCCTTATTCTTTATTTTGTATTTCAATTAACTATCGTTATTTGTTAAGAATTATGCTAGTTACCTCATCTAGAACCTTCTACCCTAATATAATTCTCTATCTACCCTCACTTCACTTAGAAATCTACCCTATTGCCCTTTTCCTATACCAAAACTACCCCCACTTCCCTTGATTTATTATTGTTAACATTTATTATATACCAAAACTAACCCTGAAATTGATTTGATTTTACTAACTAACCTATTGTCCTTTTACCCTTTTACCCCCTGAATTATTTTGGATTTACAAATTAATCTACTACCCTTTTACCCCTTTACCCCATGAACTACGAACTAATTTCCAGAATCAAAATCTAATTGACTGCTAATTAACTAATAAAATCAAAAATTTAGCAGAAACTAACAATTAAAGATTTAACTAATGATTAGGAACCTAACAGCTATAACGAAATCGACTAATAATTGTCAATTTAATCCAAAAATACTCAAACTATCAGAATTGACTAATATTAGAAGCTAATGATCATGAAAATCTAATTATACTATTTTTAATATCAATTTATTTACAAAATCAAAATTAATCAGAATCTATTTGTTAAAACCTAAAATTAATATCTAATTACTAAAAGTTAGTAAACCCTAGTAAGACTAAACATATAGAATTTAAGAGATTCAAAAAAAAATGTGCATACGAGAAACAGAAGTGAAGAAAAGAGAAGAAGAAACTTAGCTTTTTTAGTCTTTTTTTTTTTTATCATTTGACCATCTTTAAACAATCAGGACGAAATAGGCAATTTTCTTGAACTTTTGACTTCACTAGAGGATTTTTAGACTTGTTTCGAGCCGATCCAGTTGGCTTTTAGGCTCAAAAGTTTTAGAATCATGTTGAGGGTGGTCAGGAGGTGATAAGGTGTGATTTTGGGTTGGATTAGATGAAGTCGTGTTCGCCGGAGATAGGGTTCCGGCGACACATTTTGGGATATTCAAACAACTAGAGAGGGATTCGAAGGAAAAGAAGTAGAGGCGTAGGATCAGGGGCTAAAGGCGGTCTTGTGGTGTTATTTGGGGGCTAGTTGGTGAAGGGAGAGTTTCCCGCAGGTAGGTTTCCGGCGGGGGTCGGTGGGGATTTGGGGGCGTCTAAACATTGAGGAATAAGATGAAATGAAATAAATGATTTTTAGGTTTTGTACTTGATATATTAAAAGCGTATTAATTGCCCCCAACCGTTGGATTGAAATATTTCAACGGCTCAGATTCTCTGAGCCCTTATACGACGTCGTTTCTTTTAGTAATGTGATTAACCATGTCCGTTAGATCATCAGAGATCAAGGGTTGAGATTAAAAACCTTTAAACGGCGTCGTTTTGTTAGGGTTGGAGCTGACCGGACATGTAATTTTTGGGCCTGGGCTGGGTGTTATTGTTTGGGCTGGGGCGACTTGGATTTATTACTAGCCCAAATCAATTTTTCTTTTGTTCTTTATTTATTTTTTCTTTGTATTTTTGTTCATCTTGCTGTTTATTTTATTTTCCTTTTGTATTTTGTATTTTTGTATATTTTCTTTTCTAGTTTTATATATCATTTTTTTGATTTTATTAAATTGTTAAACTAAAACTAATTGAATTCTAAAATTTATTTAATAACTATTTTATAACAATTTCCGCTAATACACTAAAATGCTATTTTTGATTTTTCCTTAAATTGTTTTGAAATGAATTAATATTATAATATTAAAATTAAAAATCCTAATGCATATGCATATTTTTTTGTAATTTTAGTATGAATTATTATGAAACTAATTAACACAAAAATGCAACAAATATCAACAATATTGTAAAAATAATAAAAAATTATTTGTTTGGATTTTCAGTAATAATTTTCTTAGGGCAAAAATCACGTGCTCACAAGAACTTTTCGAGTATTTCTTATTGGGTTGTGTTTCTTTAACCCATATTTATGTATTCGATGTGGTTTTGACTAGGTTCAACGTGCGAGGAGGTCGATACGAAAGGAAAAGGCATTATGGACCAGTCTACGGCCGATTAGAGGTGAGTAGTCAGTGCATATGATGGCCTGAGATTTTGAAATCCCGATTTATCACATTGTGACGCTATTTAGGGCGTGACTCGCATCCCTTGGCAGGTGCGGGATTGTTTATGACTGGGGATTGTGAATTGGTCCGTCCCAAACAAGAATGTTTCTATATTGGCGTTTGATACGTACCCTGTGTTGAATATATCTAGGCTTATTGCCATGTTTGGGGCCTTGTGCCGATTTGTAGCATTCTTAGAGAATGAATATCAGTGTGATCCGACTTGAGTATTTAGTTCAGACATTGTTATCCAGTTTTGTTTAGAGGCTCTAGACTCGTGACCCCAGATCTTTTGGGATTGTTTTTATCAGACTTCGTATTTCTCAGTATTATTCTTCTACAAATACGGGATTCTTATTCTAAACTATTATATTCTCCTTAAATTGTCGATTTTGAAATTTACGATTGATTTGAGAGTGACTGTTGGTCAAACTTGCCTAGCTTTAGGGTTGGGCGCCATCACGACCGTGTTTGGGTCGTGACACTTCTCCAGGAAGAGAGTGGAGAACTCCTGCCATGACAAAGGTGCTGCACCTACCAGCCTACGCTGCTCATAAGCGTCCCACCAAGTAATGGCTGCTCCTGAGAATTGAAAGGTAGTAAATGATAACCCACTCGACTCCAAGATCCCTGCAGTTTAAAGCATACATCGACACTTATCTAGAAATCCCTTGGCATCTTCGCATGTAATACCACTGAAAGTAGGAGGTGATAGCCTACTGAACCTCTCAATACGATGCTGCTCATTGTCTGGCATAGGTGGGACCACATCAACCTGAACCGGAGCAACCAACTGAACTGGGGCAACCTATTGAGCTGGTGGCACCTCTAGTGTCTGCAAACCCTGCACTACCTGCTCAGGTGTGGAAGATGCGGGAGTCTAAAGACCCCCTCCGATATGAGAAGTAGTTGCGGCAGTAGTGGCTGAGACTGCCTGAGCAAGGCCAGTGCGAATCGATAGAATTTGAGCTAGGGCCTCCTGAAGACCCAGAATCACAATATGCACAGCTGGTGCCTAAACAAGTGATGCTGGAGTCTCAACAGCTGGAGGATAGTCCTGAATGGGGGCAACTGGTACTGCCCTGCTGCTCTGCCTTTACCATGACCACGGTCGCGCCCACAACGTCTAGTCGGTGGCAATGGTGACCGTCCTCATGTCCATTAGCATGGATTATCGCCATCTGTGAGAGAATAGGATACATAAATTTAGATCTTGGATCAACAAAGTCGCACGACAAGAATTTCAAGAATATGAAGTTTTTCCTAAAGGTTCTGCAGCCTCCCGAGGATAAGTACACACGTCTCCGTACCGATCCCCGAGACTCTACTGAACCGGCTCATGACTCGCGAGACCTGTTAACCTAGGCTCTGATACCAACTTGTCACAACCCCAACCCGGCCATGATGCACCCAACACACTGCTAGGCAAGCCCAACCATTCATTAATAACCACCCCATTATGTTTAACGAATGAAGGTAAAACCATTAAGGCAAAGTCTAAAATAGCGATAGTAGTATAGTAAAATTCAACAAATATCAATACAGCCTAAAAAAGATCCGGTGTCACGATCATGAGACTCTACAGTACAGAGTAACATCCTACTATAAAGTCTGTCTAGAATGAAAATGCGAAAATAAAAGGATAGGGATAGAGGGAGAATCATTGGCTGCAAACGCCCTGCAGCTACCTCAAATGCTCCCGAAGTTCGAACTCTAGATCAGCTGGATCTACTCAGCCTAAGACTGCTCTAGATCTGCACGCAAGGTGCAGGGAGTAAAGTGAGTACTCCGACCCTGTGAGTAATAAACATAACTAAAGACTAAAGATAAGAAAACACAGAAATGCACAAGGTACTCTATATCTAGCAGTTCATAACCAAACAGTGGAAATAATATACATCAAGTAATACAACTAGGAAATAATGCATGCAGAATGCAATACATGTGATGGTACACTCTAGTACCCGTTGCGGCGTGCAGCCCGCTCCATATTTTTAACATCAACGACGCTTACTGGTGGTGTATATAGACTTTAGAGGGGCTCCTACAACCCAAACGTAATATCTGCCATGTCTTGGCATCAAACAGGCTCACGACCTCAATATCAATATATTATCGGTGCGGCACACAGCCTGATCCATAATAAGGAAACTCATCCTCACAGTCGGGTCCTCGAACCATCTCAGTCAATATATGCAAAGCCAATTGGGCATGTCTTACTATCGAGATCTCATCCCTCTTATCCCTTTCCATTATTATTCATGGACAAAAATATAGTTCTTTTATTATGTTAACAGTAGAAAGCATGACCGAGAGTATGTGATATGCACACAAGTGAGGTAACACACATAAGATCCCCTAAAGATTCTACAGATTGGCACAAGGCCCCAAACACGGCAATAAACCCAACTCACAATGATAAAAATCTGCGTCTCAATCGCCCATATAGAAGAAATCATACTCGGGATAGACCAAGTCTCAATCCCCAACAGTAATAGACCCTGCACTCACTGAGGAATGTATGTCACGCCTTAATATAGCGTCACGATGTAAAGGTCCGGGGTTTCAAACCCTCAAAACAATAGTTATATCAATTACTCACCTCGAACCGGCTAAAGAACTAGTCCACCAAGCCTTGTCCTCTAGAATCCACTTCCTCACACGCCGAATCTGGCAAAAACTATAAGTAATACGTCATATTAAATCTAATGGGACATAACCCAATTGAAAGAAATCAAAAAATACCAAAAAACACGAAGTTGGCAAAACCCGAGCCCTGGGTCCACTTCTAAAAATTTATGAAATTCACATCACTTGATTCCTCATCTCGCCACGAGTCCGTACATATAAAATTCATCAAAATTGGAGTCCAATTGCTCCTTCAAATTCCATTTTTATACCACAATTTCTCAAGCCCTAACTTAACCCATTTTGGTGATTTTCACTGATTGCTATGATAAATTTACCACAAACTCGAATAATTAGGTCAAGAAACTTACCTCCGATTGATTCTCAGTGAAATCCCTCGAATATCCTGGTCCAAATCTCTTAAGGAGGTTAACGATTATGGAAAGTGGGGCTTGATTCGCGGATGAAATGTCTAATAAAACCCTTATATCTGCCCTATGCGACCGCATCAAATCCTCTGCGATTGCATAACACAACATTTCCAGGCCTCAAATGGCTTATGCAAACGCAACCCCAACTATGCGATCGCACTGCTTCAGAAGCCAGACCAGTGCGATTGCATAACATACTCCGCGATTGCATTGAACAATTGCCCCTCAGGACCCAAGGTCCATTTAACACTACGCGATCGCATTGCACCTATTGCGATCGCAGAGAACAAATTCCACAACCTATGCGATTGCATGCCCTTCTCCGCGATCACATTGAACAATCAGCAAGGCCTCCCCAAAACCTTCTATGCGATCGCAATATCACTCAAACGTTCGCAATGAACAAAATGTATGCAACAAACCAGCAGATTTTTTGCAACTTTTAGAAGCCAAGATTGGTCCGATTGACCACCCGAAATCACCCCGAGGTCCCGGGGACCTCAACCAAAAGCACCAACACATCCTAAATCATCATTACAACTTGTTCCAATCCTCAAAACACGTCAAACAACGCTAAAACCATTGAATCACATCGAATTCAAGCCTAAGTTTCTTCAAAACTTCCGAAATACGCATTCGATAAAAAACCCGGCCAAATGACATTCGAATGACCTGAAAACTTGTAGACATGTCCAAAATCACCTAACGAAGTTCTGGAACTTTGAAAATTCCATTCCGACCCTCGGATCAAAATCCCACCTATCAACCAGAATTTGCCAAAATTTATATTTAGCCATTTCAAGCCTAATTCTACACCGGACCTCCAATTTCAATTTTGATCACACTCCTAAGTCACAAATCATCCCCCGAAGCTAATCGTATCATCGAAATTCACATCTGAGCCCTCTAACTACGTAGTCAACGTTCGGTTGACTTTTCCAAAATAAGCTTCCTTTTAAGAGGCTAAGTGCCTTTTTTTCAACTAAACCAACTCAATTCTACCCGATCAACTCAAATAGCGATATTGAAATATAAAGAAACACAATATAGGGAAACATGTCGGTAACTCACGTGACGATGGGATGGGTCGTCATAAGAGGTGCCACTTGTTGTGCAACTTGCTCATCCATCTTTTCTTTGCCTTTTTCCTCCTGACTCTGCTTAACCACCACTTCAGTAAGCTCTATTGGTTCCTCCATCTTTCACGGAACCAGAGTGCCTGGTGTATTATCCTTGCTGGCTTGTGGAATTTCCTGCTCTCTATCTAAATCTCTCTCATTCTAGAGACTTACTACCATCAGCTGATTCGGGTTTTGCTCTTTCGGGTTTATGTTTGTGTCTGCATGCGAAGTTCCCTGAGGATGGTTGTTGAAAGCCACAGACAGCTGACCCAACTGCATTTCAATATTCTTTAGGGCTGAATCATGTACTACCAATGAGTTGCTGAAGCATACCCCCGATTTCCACTATATTGTTGTATATATGCTGAGGAGGCGGTTGATAAGTGAATTGTTGGTGATTTTGCTGTGGATAGCCCTATGGTTTCTGATATGGTACCGGCACTAATTGGTTTTGAGGGTGCATACCCCCAGGCTGTTGCATATTAGGCCTGTACTGCTGATTTTGCTGTGGTATCCATTGTTGTACTCCCTATCGCTGCCCCCATAGTTGTTAACATAATTAATATTTTCCCTCGCCCCTTGATTTTCGCCTTCTCAACTCCATGAACACACATAAGACTGATTAATACAAGGTGTACACAGTCCTCCATTTGTTGTATCAATAATGTGCACCTGTTTTGTACCCATTTCATCAATTTTATTTGTCAATATACTCATATGGGTCATGAGTGTGGCCATATTCTCTGCATGTGAATTATTTGGATTAAGAGGAACTGAATGCACTATGAGTGCCAGTGTTGTAGATCTAGTCATCCACCCCGAATTTTGTGACATATTATCAAGAAGGATTTTGCACTCGATAAATGTCTTACTAAAAAATGCACATCTAGCATAAGCATCCACATTTGCCTTTAAATTGTCAGCTAACCCCATGTAGAATCTCTCGCCAAGCATCTGGTCTGTAATGTCATGGTAAGGGCACTTCAATAGCATCCCTTTAAATCTTTCCTAAGTTTCTTGCAAGGACTCAGTCGGCTGCTGCTTATACTGCAAAATTTCATCAATTTGTCTTACTGTCTTGTTGGGTGGATAGAACTTATTCAGAAACTGCTTGACTAATTCCTCCCAGGTGGCTATTGAATCGATAGGGAGTGAATTTAGCCAGGTCCGAGCTTCACCGGTCATAGAGAATGAAAATAATAGTAGCTCGATAGCCTCCAAGGTCACATTCGGCTGCCTTTGGGTCATACAAATTGACAGAAAATTTTTCAAGTTCTACTATGGGTCTTCAATGTGTCACCCGGAGAGCAATCCTTTATTCTGCAGCAGGTGTAGCATATTATTGGTTATCTGGAAGGTCTCCTCTTGTATTGCGGGCACAGCTATGGCAGTGGCTAGGTTATCAACTGTGAGCTGTGCCCAGTCATAAAGTGTAGCCTCGAGCACAAGAGGTGCCACTATCCTTGTGTTGAGGTTTGCTGGTGGGTCCCCAACATTTTCGTTGACGTTATCCATGTCACCCATGTCTAATTCGAGCTGGTGTGATTGTTGAGATTGTTGAAGTCTCTTGTTGGCACGGTTCAATGCCCTGAATATTTTCTCAGGGTATGTGAGTCCTTCTAGCAGTTCTCCAGCCCTCGAAGAACTTCTAGGCATACACCTGATTTCCATAATAGTTCAAACGTTAGAATTTCAATGAAAGATTAGGTATAGAGAAACTGACTACACTTAGAATTTTTGTATTTCTTTCAATTGTAATTTATAACACCGTCAATTCCCCGGCAACAACACCAAAATTTGATAACGCCAAACTATGCCTTATAAAAAGATACACACGGGCGTAGCAAATATATTGTGAGTATTTCTGCCTAGAGACGATCCATAGAGAATTAACTTATCAATTACTCTTGTCAGATTTACTAAATTCACACAATCAATTTTTTCAAACTTTTTACTTCACAGTTGATGATATATGTAATAATTAAACTGAAAGTAAATGAAGCTGAAAGTTAACTAAGCTTGCTTGTATATAATAGGAATAAGATCTAAGGTAACGGTTTCCCCGCTGTTGATTTCTTTGGTTGAATATGTTTTATTATTAAGTCTTTGTTGTCTCTATCAATCATGAACACTCCAACTATCATAAATCTTTCTCAAGCAATTATGATAATTTACTAGACGCACTTTCTCAAGTTTCGCTAGCTAGCTTCACAAAATAGTTTACTTAGATTGCATCCGAGGTATCGTTATCTCTAATCTAACCTCTAAACTCTAAGTTATGACTATCGTCTACATTCCGGGAGTGATGTTATTCATACAATCACCTAAATATGCACTCTCTCTCAAACAGATACATACTAAATAAGAACGGATAATTGAGGGCCCTTTCAACTAACCACAACCAAATCATAGATTAATACATAAAGATTAACAACTAATTCCAACTATATTAGTATAACAACCAAGTCATCGCCAACGGGTTTCACCCTTAAAGTATTTGGCTACTCATAACAACAGAAGATAAAACTAATAGATTATTCATCACGGAAAAAAGAAGAGAATAAGAACTATGATGTTTTAGGTGATCTCTCACACTCTTCTTCCAAAGTAATCTCAAATTAAGCTTACGCTATTTTGGGCGAGTTTCTACATCTTATAAGGGTTTTACATAAAGTTTCCCCGAATTGACACTTTGGCCCCTGGACTTCCTGACTTTTGAACAGTGCGATGCGGCCGCGGCGTCGACCGCGGTGACGACCACGGAAGGCACTGCCTTCAACCGCAGATCGGACCGCGGTGAGCACTGTCAGGCTTTTATCTCTGCATTCCTTCTCTTTTCGCTCTTTTGTGTTCGGGGACTTCTTGAGTGGGTGTTTTCTTATTGACTCCAAACACTTCATGTTGCTTCCTCACATCTTATATTCCCTGCGAAACCAATTAGCACCAATTAAAGTTACTTTATAAAACAATAACAAAGCATGAACAATTAAGGTGTAAATAACAACTATATAGCTTATTATCAGTATGCGTTAGTAATTTTTTAACAAAACGTATGCGGCTGCGGGTTACGAATGTGGAGATTCAGTCGATCAATCACTTGGATGGTTGATTGGTTCTTTGTGGTAACACAACGTAGGAAACGTTGACCAACGTGGAGTATTTCGGCATATAATTATTAGAATACAACTTAATTTCAATGCTAATTACTACAACTACAGTATATATCAAATTTGCAAATCATAGTCCATAAGTTTTCTACAGTTTGTTTTTGAATATCATTTAAAAAAGTACGATCTCTTCTCATGCGATAAATAATAATCTACTGAGTTAAAGTAAAAAGCCAAAAAGTTGAAAAACGTTTAAGCGGGGCGGATTAAAATAAAAGATTAAAAAAAATAAGCTTTTCGGGGTGGGCGGGTTGAATTTTTTGTGGGTTAAGACTGATCCTGTCCCACCAGATTGCCAACCCTATATACTTTTAGAATATATAAATAAGATGAAGTGGTCCAGAATATATGGTAATTGCTGCCTCCACATGTGTTTTAGACAAGAGGGGTTGCTCTGATGGTAAGCAACCCCCACTTCCAACCGAGAGGTTGTGAGTTCGAGTATCCCAAGAGCAAGTTGGGAAGTTCTTGGTGGAAAGGATGCTGGGGTCTATTTGAAAACAGCCTCTACACACTACAATCTCCATACCCCACTAAGTGGGATTATATTGGGTTGTTGTTGTTAAATATACTGGGTTGTTGTTGTTGTTGTTGTTGTTGGAAGGGAACTCAATATTAGCATTTCCTCAAAATTTCATTCTCTTTTACTACCATGTATCTAGAATAATAATGAATGATAAAAGATAACCAAGAGCCTTTGCTTTCCAAGTTTTGGCCTTTTAATGGCAACCAAAACAATGAAATTAAACTAATTGTCCAAATAACAATAACTTCCTCTAATGGCACGGAATGCTCCTTTCAAAAATGATTCCTACTTCCTCTCTATGGAGTTTAGAAAAACTTAAAGAATCTTGAAATGGGTAGCTACCTAGAACATGATGTTAGCCTGACTTCAATGTAGTTGCAGTCTATTAGTTGTGACTTTAAACGTCTAATCGTTTGGTATAATTTTGGGATATTTCATGAGATTAGCTACATGAGATAACTAATTATATTATTTCAGTGTAAGTTTATCCCGGAAATTAGTTAATTCTTACAACTAAATATGAAATAAATTTAATAATTTTTACCATGGACAGTCTTTTTCATCTTATATATTATATTTTTCGTTTCTTTTATTCACGGGCTCACTCTTTTGCTATGAAGAAATTAGAAAGATTGCTTACATGACCAATATTGACCATTCATACTTGATTAAGTGCGGTAAAAGTATGGGTCAGGTCGGATATGAGATAGTTAACGCGGTTAATAAAAAATGGATAAATTATTCAACTCATATTTGATATGGATAAAAAAAAAAGTTAACCGCCCATATTTATCCATAATTTTTTGGATATGATCAATTTTGGGAGAATTACTAGTCATCCATTCTCTAGGAATCATAATGACGCTTTACAAATGCAAAAGTTAAACGCATTAGCTGTCCAATTGGCTATCCATTTTCTAAATGGATGATATGGTTTTATCAATATTTAATCCGTTTTAAAAAATTTCATTATCAACCTATTTATAAATGGATATAATACTAAAATAATTAATTATTTTCTTTTAACCATTTCTTTGAAAGGGAAAACTCGCAATCACTACAACATTTGCCACATCATCTACTACACCTTTTCCGTACGGGTAGCACTGCTATACTTGGAACAATTTTGCGACAAGCTTATGAAACAAGGAGGATTATCTTTAAAAAAAAAAAGAATTTCACTCAAGAGGAAGCTTATGGAGTTGAGGGGACAGGTTCCAAAGGGAAGTGGACAAATCTGTTGAATTTGGAAATTTATCATTGATTAATTAGCTTCAATGGAGAATCTATTTCAATACTTGGAAGCTTTTGTTAGCCAAATTTTATGTACCGTGTAATTAAATAGGATAATATATTCTTTTTTTTCCCGATGCTTTCTTATTGTACTATATATTTTTGTAGTTGTATGGGGTCGAATCAGACATAACTGATAAAAGTCGAGTAGCCTCCTTTCACAGCCACTAAAGCCAAGTATACCTCACCTCACGCCCATACGACATGGGGGAGTACGTCTCTCACAATAAAGGCATAATGTCAACTCGCCCGTATGAGTGCTCCGCCCCCTCCGCCCATTTATATTTCTGGGACGACAGCGGTCTTTGAATAGATGATATTTTGACAAGGGAGACTTCCTCATATATAAGGAAGGGCGTGCCTCATTTGTAAGGCAAGTGTTATTTTCATTAATAATACAGCTTCTCACTATCTCTCTGATTATCATTCTCTCTCCATTTACTTCCCTCTCAGTGATTTGCATCGATAATCCACTTGGTCTCGTTACAATTCATCAGAACAAATAACATATAGATCTGTCCTCGGGTTTATTATTGTTGATTCAGATTTACCTTTTTATAATCTTTGATTGTCCCTAACTTATGAAGCAATCGATAGCTTTTAGGTCAAATAATTTGGCGCCGTCTGTGGGAATTTCGAGAATCAAACCTAGAGTATACAACCGCAGGATCAGATTACCAGATAAAACCCCGAAATGGCCGAAAACAACACCCGGTCCAAAGCTATAATGGAAGTTACCACCAACCTCCTGAGCTCCCTGAACGAGGTCGGTGGTAGCACTACCATCAACACCACCCCTGATACCGCGCCAGAGACAGAAGCCTCACCTTTCCCATCCGGGAACCTTGCGACCTTGCAGGAAAAAGACACCTCCATATCCGCTGCAAAAGAAGCAACCTCGACGGTCAGGAAGTTACTGGAGGAATGGTTGACAAGCACCCTGAGCGGTTTAGTGGAAAAACTACCACAGAGTCACGCAAAAGCAGCACCACCGACAAGTATCACCGCCACAGTGGACGAGCAAGAGGAAACACGGACCAATAACCAACCCGTCGAAACAAAAATGCATGACGACATATTAGCGTCCATTCTAAGAAAAATGGAAGAAATGGAGGGCGAAAACAAGTCCCTTCGCAACCAAATGAAGGAGCATCAGGATAGGGTCGACAAGATCCCCGGAGTGCCCATACTGCTGCCCAAACATGACGTAGGGAGGTTCGTAGAACAACCCTACTCCGAGGAAGCCGCCACTTACACTATTCCGAAAACTTTCAAGATGCCTCCTTATCTGAGAGTGTACGATGGGACCATCGACCCCGAAGATCATCTCATCCATTACGTCACCACCGTGAAAGGTAACGACCTGTCTAAGGAACAGGTATCATCTGTGATGCTGAAGAAGTTCGGCGAAATGCTAATCGGAGGAGCCTTGATGAGGTATTGTCAACTGCCTGCTGAAGCAATCTCAACCTTCGAGGAATTGGCAGAAAAGTTTGTCACTGCGCACGCCGGCGTGAAGAAGGCAGAGGCACAGGTGAACGACATCTTCGCAGTCAGACAAACCACAGGCGATGGCCTCAGGGACTTCCTCGCTAGATTCAACAGGGTGAGGATGAGCCTGCCAAACGTATTGGAGGGTATGTCGGTAGCCGCTTTTCAGAACAGACTCAGCAGGGACGGTTCCAGAGCAACCAAGAAACTACTAAGCCGACTCATGAAGTATCCTCCCACAACTTGGTACGAGATCCATAACGCCTACTGCGCCGAGCTACGAGTAGACGAAGATGACCTCAATGAGCCGACCCGACGACTAACAACTATACACCCAATACAAGGAAAGATCGACGTCATGAGGGACATCGGGAAATCCCACCTCGTCCCAATAAAGATCGGCATCAGCCCTATATGAGATCTCCTCATCCGCCCCCTCGTCATGCAAATGCACTACAACGTCATCTCGCCCCGCTCAGAAACGAAAGAGGTACGCCCCTTTTACTTTCATCACATAATTTTTGTGTCTCTCCTTCAAAGATTGTGTATGCACTGGAAAAGTTTGGCACCAAGGTACAATGTCCTCAGAAAATGAAATCAGACCCTGCCACGAGAAAATCAAATGTCATGTGTGAATTCCACCAAGAACAGGGGCACAGGACCAAGGATTGCATAGGTCTACGACAGGAAGTCGTCAAGATGCTAAACCAAGGATACATGAAGGAGCTGCTCAGCGACAAGGGAAAGGCCAATTTTGCATGCAGGCGAGAGAAGTCCCGCGGACTACCAAAGCCACCCGCCCCGACGCGGACGGTAAACATGATCATTGGAGACGATACCGACGTCGCAATCAACCATATCAAATTTCCCAACACACACAGACTGAAGAGAACCATCTCCCACGAACGATACGATAACCTTGAAGGGAGTATCACCTTCGATATGTATGACGCCAACGGTTTGTATTTTCCCCATTATGACGCTTTAGTTATCACTTTACGTATTATTGATACAGATGTCAGAAGAGTAATGATCGATGACGGAAGCGACGCCTGCATTATCCATCCAAGAGTCCACTCAGAGATGGGACTCAAGTACAGGATAACACCTGCTATATAACTCTAACTGGTTTTAACAATACAGTGGAACGTACATCAGGAGAAGTGACTTTACCCGTCCTCGCGGGGGGAGTCACATTGGAGACAACCTTCCACGTAATGAACCAAAAGATAGCATACGATGTTATAATCGGACGCCCATGGATACATGCCATGCGAGCGGTCCCCTCAAGATTATACCAAGTGGTAAAGTTCCCTACCCATGGAGGATATTCAGCATCAAAGGAGAACCACGCACAGCGCAAGAATGTTATAAGTACACAAGATTGCACCCACACCCGACAGCTAAACGGGACAAGTATGGAGGCATAGTAATCAGCCATGTCGGGAACCAAAACGGACCCAACAACCGACGCCATCAGAGACCCAGACATTGTGGAGGCCTGTAAGGCCACAATCGAGGACCTCGATCCAGTTCAGCTAGATCGTCACAACCCCGAAAGGAAAGTATACATCGGCCACGGGATCACCAACCCCGGTAAGTACCATGAATTTTTGACTAACCATGCAGACACATTTTCTTTTTCCCATGCAGACATGCCAGGAATCTCGCCAAACATCGCCACCCACAAGCTCAATGTCGACCCGCTAAATCCGCCGGTACGACAGATCAGGAGAAAGTTCAACGCCGTGATCACCGAGGCTGTCCACAAAGAAGTGGATAAATTAGTCGCCAACGGCTCTATCAGAGAGTCAAAATACCCACAGTGGGTCGCCAATTTAGTGATGGTCAAAAAGAAGAACAAAAAGTGGAGAATGTGTGCAAACTTCACTGACTTGAACAAGGCATGCCCCAAGAATTCCTTCCCCCTCCCACACATCGCCCAACTAATCGATGCCACTCCCGGTCATGAACTACTAAGCTTCATGGATGCATATTCGGGTTATAACCAAATCTTAATGGCCAAAGAGGATCAAGAAAAGACCACGTTCATCACACACCAGGATACCTACTGCTACAAGGTGATGCCCTTTGGGCTCATGAACGCAGGGGCCACATATCAAAGATTGGTCACTAAGATGTTCAAGGAACAACTCGAGAAAACCATGGAGGTTTACATCGACGACATGCTAGTGAAGTTCGCAATAAAGGAAGATCACATCGACCACTTACAAGAGGCCTTCAAAATACTGAAAAAGTATGGGATGAAACCGAATCCCGAGAAATGTGCCTTTGACGTGGCGTCAGGGAAATTTTTAGGCTTTCCCGTATCCCAAAGAGGCATCAAAGTCAATCCTGACCAAATCAAGGCGATCGCCTCAATACCCAAAATGCTCAACAGCAAGAAACAGGTCCAAAAATTGAATGCCTCAATACCCGATCCTCGGACAGGTGCCACAAATTCTTCAGCGTCCTTAGAAAAGACAACAGATTCCACTGGAACGACGAATGTGTCAAAGCCCTGAAAGGGCTAAAAGCGTACCTATCATCACCACCGCTACTATCAAAAGCTAAACCAGGTGAGCCTTTACTGACGTACCTAGCTATGTCAGAAGTCGCAGTCAGCGCAGTATTGGTTCGCGAAGAAAAAGGTACGCAGTCGCCCATCTATTACATTAGCAAAACCCTAGTAGACGCCGAAATACGATATCCACATCTCGAAAAATTGGCTCTGGCACCGGTCCCGACTTCCAAAAAGCTGAGACCTTATTTCTAATGCCATCCCATCAAAGTGGTGACCACTTTTCCTCTAAGGAGCATCTTGCACAAGCCCGTACTATCAGGCCGACTCGCCAGATGGGCCATAGAGCTTAGCGAGCATGACATCACATATATTCCCAGGACCGCCATCAAGTCGCAAGTCCTCGCTGACTTTGTGGCTGATTTCAGTGTCAAAAGATCACTAGAGGCGGAAAAGGAAGCCCTACATGCCATCTCAAGCACCGACCCCTGGACTCTATACGCCGA
This sequence comes from Nicotiana noctiflora, assembly GCA_032618575.1. Lineage (NCBI taxonomy): Eukaryota > Viridiplantae > Streptophyta > Magnoliopsida > Solanales > Solanaceae > Nicotiana > Nicotiana noctiflora. The sequence continues at coordinate 42,742 of JASVEL010003411.1, read as the reverse complement.
TGGGGCCGCACACGCCTTAGGATCCGGGCTGGGACTCGTCCTCAAAGTCCCTACAGGAAAAATCATTCGCCAGTCCATACAATGCCCCAAGATGACTAATAACGAGGCAGAATATGAAGTCCTCATTGCAGGTATAAAATTAGCCATCAGGTACGGAGCTCGCCGACTCATCCTGTACTGCGACTCACAACTCTTGGTAAATCAAGTTACCAAGACTTATCAGATCAAGGAACAAAGGTTGTAGAAATATCAGGCGGAAATCCGCAAGCTGATGGCACAGCTCGACAAGTGTCGCTTCGAACAAATTCCTATAACGCGTAACGCCGAAGCAAACGGACTGGCCAATCTGGCCGCGGCTGCTACAAGCCTAAACAAAGAAAGAATCGTCACCCTCCTTCACTCAGCAATCGACCATACTGAGGCACTCTCCCTACATCTAACTTGGGAGTGGCGCAACTAATTTGTATTGAATTTGCAGGACGGGAATTTACCGCCTGACAAAAAGGAAGCAAAAAAGCTTCGCATGCAGACAACAAGGTACTGCATGATAAACAATGACCTCTACAAGAGGACTTTTGGAGGACCCCTGGCCAAGTGCCTAGGCCCCAACCAGACAACACCGGTACTAGAGGGGGTTCACGAAGTGTCACGACCCCAAACCCGGTCGTGATAGCGCCCAACCCAACGGCTAGGTAAGCCCGACCAAATACACTTTCATCCTGAGCTTAGAGCTCAAATCATATATTTTAAGTCATTAACAATGAAGGAAACCAAAATAACGTGATAGTTATAGAAATATCCTAAAATTTGCCAAAACAATGTAAAATCCCAAAGATCTGGGGTCACGAGCCAAGAGCCTCTATCAGAATTTCAATACAATATTGTAAGTAACTATACAAGTCTGAGGGTGTGCGAAACAAACAAACAACAGAGTAATAAGTGGATTGTTGGGTCTTGCGGATGCCAGGCAGCTACCTCGATGAACCTAAATGGAGCTCTAGACTAGCATCAAGCTCAGCTAAACTTCCAAGTACCTGAATCTGCACACATGGTGCACGGAGTCGAGTGAGTACTTCCAACTCAGCGGTAATAAAAGTAAATAATGCCAAGGAAAAGAAAACCACACAAAGCACTATCTCATGCTATAAAATACATAATCATCTTTTAAACTACAACACACATTCATGATATTCCTTTTTAACATATTTAAGTAAATTTTGAAATCTCTTTTTAACATCTCTTCTTTCATTATTAACAGTTTAATACATGGGTGCAACATCAAACAGTGGAAGTCTGCACTCAAGCCAGCCCATTGAGCTCATCATTCCTTAACAATTTCCACCAGAGTATCTGGTCAATAAGGCAGATAACACATGTATGCTAGTAATGTGTGAGTGCTAAATGTCATGCCATGTAGTACAAGTAAAGCCAATGTATGTATGCAATGCAATGCATATGACCATTGCGGCATGCAGTCTGATCCATCTGGGCGCCCGGCGCTCACTGTGGGGGTTCAGACTCCGGAGGGGCTCCCAAGCGTAATGTCAATATCACTCCCGCTGCGGCGTGCAACCCGATCCATGCATAGTCATGAATGTATTTAAGCCCCTTGAGACACAGTATCATAACAGCTCACATCTAAAATATCATCAAAGCCTCATTTAAGTTTTCAACTCGTATAAAAATGCTGAGTAGATAAATACCATCTTAAAACCTTAGACTGAGATGAAAATATGCATTGTGTTGCCAAGACAGTGATACCAATCCCTGAAGGATTCAAATATTTGGCACGAATCCCAAAGCATAATAATCAGTCTAGTTCATGATAATTAATATCTTTATTAGGGTGTCAATTCAATTTCAAGCAATTAAGTAGTATTTTTATTAAATGGGACCGACTGAGTCACAACCCCCAATGGTGCTCTACCCCACGCCCGTTATCCGGCGTGCAAGTCACCTCAATACAACACTATGATGTGCAAGTCCGGGATTTACAAACCCTCAAGACATCATTTACAAGTATTACCCACCTCGAACCGGCGAAAACTCTATCCCATGACGCCTTTGCTCCTCGGCCCTTTCGTGCGTCGAATCTGACCAAAAATCAAATATATATTGACGAAGCTCAATTTCTAAAAGACGGGGTTTCAGCCATACATATCTGAAATTCGCCCCTTAATGATACTACATGATCAAATACAGTTATGTAACTTCAATCTGCAATACAATATTCAGTAGGGCCAATATTAGTCATAAATCCCATAACTTGTGCCATTTAGGCCTATTATCAAACATCTTGTAGGCATAAATATTTACACCTCTTAACTATAGCATTGTTTCCTTCAACTATCACCATTAACCAACAATTTATCTCACTATCATTCTTTAGCAATTTATACTCCTAACATCACGTGTGTGATCAACCATTCACACCCAAACAAACAAAATTCCAACAAATATACACATTTAAATCCCTACCATGTTCGTGTATTTAAATTGGGAATTTATGGCTTCCAACCACCATACTATAAGTTGTAATACTTGATTCATATTTATATTCCCATAATAACACCATATGTGTAAGTCTAAGGTGTAGGATTACCTCTTGTAGACCAAATCTTGAAAGACAACTTTGGGTGTACTTGAGATTTGAAAGAAATCCTATGAAATCCAACCAAAATCATGTTGTAACTAGTGATTGAGAAGAGAAATCACCGTGAAAACACACTTAAAAGCTTACCTTAGGAGTGCAATTGAGTGCCTTGGTCGAATTGGGGTGTTATGGAAGCCCTAGGCTTGAGAAATGACTCAAGTTCTGTGATTTCCCGTCTTTAGGTATATTTAGGGGGCTGCTACTAGCGCGCCCGTGCTAGTGAGGCAGAATATAACTCAATTAGCGTGGGCTACTAGCGGTCCCGTGCTAAGGCCGCGCTACTGACACTTGCCCAGTAAAATGGTCATAACTTTCTGTATACATCTCCAAATGATAAACGGTTTATTGCGTTGGAAACTAGAGTCAAAGGTATTTAAGTTGATAGGTTGAGGGTCACACAACTCCTTATATAACGGGAGATATGATTGTTTAAATTGAGGTCTTGTGCACACTCATTTACATCTTCGCCCATTATGAAGATTTACAACTTCAAAAGTTCCCATTAACCATCCGAAATCACCCCGAGGCCCCGGGGACCTCAAAACAAATACCAACACCTCCTAAAACATCATACAAACTTGTTCCAATCATCGAAATGCATCAAACAACGCCAAGATCATCAAATTACATCGAATTCAAGACTAAGTTCTTCTAAAACTTCTAAAACACGCATTTGATCAAAAACCCAACCAAACCATGTTCGAATGACATGAAATTTTGTACACATATCCCAAATCACCTAACGAAGCTACAACAACTCTCGGAAGTTGCCAAAATACTAACTTCGCCAAAATAGGCTAACTTCTTCATCGGACCTCAAAAATTACTTCCGAATACGCTCCTAAGCCTTAAATCATCATCCGGAGCTAACCGAATCATCAAAATTCAATTACGAGCCTTCTAACTCACAAGTCTACAGCCGGTTGACTTTTCCAATTCAAGCCTTCTTAAAAGAGACTAAGTGTCTCATTTCCAACTAAAATCAATCCAATTCTATCCGATCAACTCAAATACTGATATTGAAATGTATAGCAACATAATACGGGGAAAACGGGGTGATAATACCTGAGACGATGGGTCGGGTCATCACATTCTCCCTAACTTAAATAGATGCTCATCCTCGAGAGGACCCTGAGTTGTACTACAAGCAACCCAATAGATGAATGGCCTTACCAAGCATATACTCGGGGTGATCCCACGTCACCCTATCTCATAAGGATCCGACAACACATTATAGCTGAGATTTTACAACCCATTTAGTCCATAAACCATAGAACTACATTTCACCTTCTAAAATCTTGCACAAGATCAGAACCTCATATTTTTTTACTCAGACTAGGCCCGAACCGGGTATAATAATCCACATCATCAACCTCAACTGCAATCATATAATATACCACATAACTCGAACATATGCAGCGATAGCTTCCAATCATAACAGCTGCCCATGACAACCAAAGATCGTTTGAAAATCTCTTGATAGATAAAGTCTCATTTCAATACCTTCATATACTGCCAACGACAATAGAAACACGCGATAACTGTATCCATTCCTCAGGTCACCCATACACGAATCCATTTTCTTCTTGAACAATACCACAACATATTTCCGAGCCAAACTTTGATATAAACTCTCTAGTCAGTCAAAATCACATATGTTCGTATTCATTAATGACTCCACGATTATCTGAAATTCAATGCACCAATCTGGTAATATGGCACCTCATCACAGGACTAAGCCACAACTTGTATAATACACGTACCAGTGAGAATCGGTCTGGACATACTTCAGCCATGACAACTAACTCTAACAAAAGAGTTGTACCTCAAGCTCATCAATAACATTACAACACTAGGCTGAGACCACGCCTCGTATCATAAAATAGAACACATGAATCTACCTCGAAAGGTTATAATCAATTCTCCATACAACGCACAATCATCATACCTGATCCTTGTTTCCACCGTGCAATACACGCACATATTTGATACTCATTCATTCCATGAAAAATGCTCAATATTTACATGTGATACCAAGCAAACCCGAATACCACCAATGAACCGCACAAGAGTATGCCACAATACTACTGAAATATAATCAGTTTAATCACATTGCCCTTTTTCTGAGACATATTCTCTCGTCAAATTACATCCACTTAGCAATACCGTTTTCCTTAATCATCTGAAGATCATTTATCTTATCACTTAGAAGGAATTACTACACATCACATGCACTGCATGACATATACAGATCTTGTTCACATTTTTACAATACTCACTCGACGGATAAGATCTGTATAAATTCATAACACCGCCGAATCAACAATTCATTGGGTCTATACTTATGGCAAGAACTATCACCTCATTCTGGGACAAATAATGGTCTTAGCTTTTTAACTTACTTCACATACCCAGACTGCACTGGTCTCAACTTCAATGATCGCACCTTGCCCAGCATGAACTGCTCGGGCAATAAGCCACTCAAAACATAATTAAAAGTCACATATGATGACCCAATATGCCAATACGATACTAATCCGAACGCAACACAAAAGGAAAACAAACCCTGGAAGGAATTATCAATCCCACACATTAATACAAACTTTCCTTAGAAAATAGAAAGCAAGGCATACAAAATTAGTATATAGCAACTATACTCGACATCACACTATTGCGGCGTGAAACCCGATCCCGATAACATACCCATGGCGGCGTGCCACCCGATCCACATATAGATCTCACATTAGGAGATGCATATCGAGCCAAATCTGCTCATTATAACCAAATACCAAATATCGGTCATAAGCATGCTAGGTGCATAATATCTTCCCTGAGGGATATTTTGCGTTATAAACTACAAAACTCAAGCACAACTGAGGTAATGTACAATTTGAACTTCAAGAGCCAGTATGCTCATATAATGACATTCCTACGCGGATTCTCACACATAATAATTTCTCAAGCCATTTCACAAATCACACGGCGTAATGCATCACCACGCGAGATATCTAACAATGAAGCATCAACCTAACTACTCTCCCATAAGGACCGCGTTATAAAGATGCAGACATCTGGCCTGATATAGAGCCTTAATCACATTACATCTATCCATCGACTTCAAGCCGATTCTGATCACACTGAACTAGTCTGATAACCCTACAAAGTTCCATAATAACTCCCCTTTTTCTCATAACTCACAATAACAACCATCAAAACCTTCATATTTGGTTTACATCATTACCTTCATATTTGGTTTACATCATTAATTTGATTTTTCTCTCTTGTTGTAGCATTACAATGCCTCAATTCAGGCTCACCACAGGAGATTCAAGCATAAGGCCACATTTTTTAATACTCGTAGGCCACTGAATACTTTCTCCAATGTCTCCCAGAAATATCACATTCCATAATACTTTGTTTTGAAGAACTTCTTGCAAATACCACTACTTTACGGGTACTGATACTTAGGATCCCGTAGTTAACACAAAATACCACAAGTATTGATCCTTTCTAATGAAAACACTATCTTTAGTCACATACACCATCTTAGAACACATGATTATTATGTGTAAAATCTTGGACACATTAAGCCATTCTCATGAGTGATCCACTCTTATCTAAAGTTCAAATTACCTGGCTTAACGAACAAAACGACTCGTGCCTTAATAGCACCCTGACACTACAGGATATGATCTCATTCAAATACCAACAAATATCCTTCTCCTCAATTCACTAGCCATTCCTTACCAACAACTGCTCAAGACATACTATTATTTTTCTCACATCTACGAAGCATCGTATAACCTTTATCAAAATTTTACTTCACTCGAGCCATTCTCGGCTCAATTCCTGCAACTAGAACTGGTTTGCTAGTATACTTTAAGACAACACCAACATAGCACATAACTGCGCAATCAGCTAATCAATGGAAACCTTCCCAACTTAGCTCGAAGCCATGTATATCACAACAGATATACTCTATTGTTGCCGTAATAACATGGTGAGATTAAACTCACTCTTTCACTAGTTTGTGGAGACACGAATCATCAGAAATTTTAATTCTTCTGAAATTCTTGCATTTACCCACTTAATAGTCAAGCCCACTCTTTAGGCGACAAAATTTTTACTAAGTCCCAAAATTTTCAAAAATTTTGGCAGAGTTTCCTTTGTAATTGGGCCTATCCACCTGCTAGAGAATCACCAAAACCATCCTAACAACACGTCCACAACCTGACAAATTATCACAATGTATATCAACAACATTAATCTCAATACTACATATATTATATTATCAAAATTAATACATGGACTTGTGTTTCACCTATTCGAATCATAACACATAGGAAATACCTTTCAATTACACATAAGGATCATACCACTTACGGACACCCCGCAGGAGATAGCCCACCTGCTTCGCCTTAATTCGATATTTCAACATACCTTCTAGAATCACATACATAACCCAGTCATACAGTCTTCCTGAGTCTAAACTCATACCGATACACGTATTGCACTTTACCTTTCAACTAGGAGATATGAAAATATTCTTCATGCGCCCATAACATGGGGCTACACAAAACATCACAAAAGGAATCAAACTGTCACGCCCCAAATCGAGGGACATGACCGGCGCCTGACCGGGTTGCCCCAGTCAAGCGGACCTGGGTGCCTTTCATTCCCACGTGTTACCCCTGTGATGACTGTTTCTCATTAACCAAATATATTACTAATCATAATTGATTTCACATTAAACAAATAAAATGATACGAGTGATTCATTAACAAGATTTCAACTTTTACAACGCCCGACATAACACCTTATATATATAAGACTGGAGTCCCACAGTTTACATGTCTACAGAGCCTCTAGGATACAAAAGGGAAATACAATACTTGCCGGTAACAAGGCTCCGGCTATACCTTTCAAAACCAAAATGAAATCCAAACCGAAGTGGAAAGAACCACACAAGGCCCCGAGGAAGAAAGGGGCTCACCAAGACGGGCAGTGGAAGGAGAAGAATACTACCGCCGACGAGCTGAAGTGCCTGCTACTGATCCACCTACAATCATGACACGAATGTAGCGCCCCCGGCAAAAGGGACGTCAGTACACTTGAATTGTACCGGTATGTATGGACAAACTTTGTCCCAAGTAAACTCAAGCCATTAAATTACATCAACAATTAATTAAGCCAACCAACCATGTTTCCACATTTTCCTCATTTCAAATAATTCTCAACTCAAAGCACTTCCTACGATCAACCAATTTAACAATTACCAATCAATCACATAAAGCACAAGTAGTCAAACAAAGGGGCAATCAGTGCCCCACAGGTTGCAAACTCTCCTGTTGTCTCCTTTCACAATTTCACATTATTGATTTATGTATCAATTTTCAATAGCGATTTCGATCGCTTTCCATCCTTATTACCCCTGACCACCCTTATTACCTCGGCCACCCTTATCACCCCAACCCAAACCTTATTTCACCACGTCGCGGCGCGCGACACGACCCCGCCTTACGGTTGAAAACACAACAATTTCAAACAGCAGATAAGGTACTACACACAATTTCAACAAGTTCAAATAAGCAACTTGCACATTGTTTCATGTTCTCAATTACTTCTCAAGCCAATATCACAACCAAGTTACAATGTTTCCACATTCAATAATATTCACACATGTATATTCAACAATTTTCCATAATTCAAGTGTTTCATCTCTTTCCACAATAAACCAATTCTCAAGTGTTTCGATTTCTTTTCCACAAGGTGCCATATAGGCCATCATAATCATTATTCACAAATTCTTTACCCAATTCAACTCTCATTTACCTTTCGGTTCATATTTCTTACCACAACACTCATAGTTCAACAACAACTTTGAATATCCAACAACAACATCAATTAATCACATACAATTTCTCAAATCAACACATGCCAAACAATTTTACACATAAGGGCGATTTCACAAGAATCAAAATTAGCCATACATACCTGGTGATGATTTTTCTTCCGTTAACTTTCTACTTTATGCTTACCCAAGATATCCTATTCTTGCCAACCTTGTTCTTGAAGACTCTTACTTCTACCCACTTCTTTTTACTAGAAATCAAGTTCAATAATCATGCATGAGTGTAAAAATTCTATTTTCAAAAGCTATTATATGCAAACCTCTCTTTACCCAATTAAAACTGGAAAATCAAAGAAAATAGTTAGGGTTTTTACCTTGAAAATATTGGGGAAGTTGAATCCTTGCCCTAGAATCCCTTGGAATTAAGTAGTTGGAACAATCTTTGAAGATGAAGAACTTCTCTCTCTAAAAACCCTCTCTTCTCTCTCTAATTTTTGGTGAGATGATATGATAAAAATGAAGAAGAGGTGTGTTATATTAAAGAAGAGATCGGGTCAAAATGTTACAAAAACTGGGCCGGGGTCAAATATGCGGTCACTATGCGACCGCAGAATCAACATGCGGTCCGCATAGTGGCCGCAGAATGGCTCAAAAATTACGCAGGCTCTGGAACGATTTGCGGTCACTATGCGGACCGCATGTCGATTCCGCGGTCGCAAAAGTGCACCGCAGATTGACATGCGATCGCATATCGACCGCACATTGGACACAATTTTGGGCAACTCTCTGGAACGATCTGCGGTCACTATGCGGACCGCATATTGATTCTGCGGTCGCAAAAGTGCACCGCAGATTGACATTTTTCTGGAAAAAATTTTATTCTACATTTTGAAACTTAAATCACTACCAAGGGTCCGAACCGCGGCTCGCAAGCTCGCCGCGAAGAATTCTACGCATTCCTAACACATCATTCGGACCATGACACCACATCTACTAGGTTTTATGCACAAAAATTTCACGGGGCCTTACATCCTCCCCCCTTAAGATCATTCGTCCTCGAATGAGGATTTTGAAATAAATGAGTTGGTTTTGAAAGACATGATATGCAACCCTCAAAATTTTGACTAACTCTTATATTTTAGAAAAATTTCGCCAGAGTTTCCTTTGTATTATGGACATATCCACCTGTCAGAGGGCCCCCGAAACACATCACCAAACAACAATATACAACAATAACACTATTCACAACTGGTATACACCTTCTTACCTCAACGAATGCACATAAACTAGTCACTTCAATGAATTCTTACCTTATTTAACCATTTTAACACACCATGTACGCTTAACAAATCATTACCAATCTACACTTACTATTAGTTGTTTATTAAACACGTAAATCTTTATAAGGCTTTCATTTATCAAGAACGGTTCAAGTGACCCAAGGTAACAACACATCTAACTCATTACAAATAAAGGAGACTTACTAATACTAAGAGGGAAACAACTTAGGCAAGATGACAGCTACTAGGAGTAGGAGGGTCACCTAATTTCTTCTAGGCTTGATCAAACAAATGGGGGTACTTTTCTTTCATCTCTTTTTCTGCTTCCCATGTGGCCTCCTCAACTTGTTGACTTCGCCACAATACTTTAACAGAGGCAACTTCCTTATTTCTCAACTTACGGACTTGCCTATCAAGAATGGCAACTGGAACTTCTTCATATGACAAATCTTCATTAACCTCTATAGTTTCAACTGGCATGATGGTGGATGGATCTCCAATCACTTTCTTCAACATGGACACATGGAATACCGGGTGCACTGATGACATCTCGGGAGGCAACTCTAGCCTATAAGCAACTTGACCAATCCTTTGAACGATCCGATATGGCCCGACATACCTAGGACTCAATTTCCCTTTCTTTCCGAATCGCATGACTCCCTTCATAGGAGATACCCTCAAGAACACCCAATCATCGACTTGAAACTCCAAATCCCTTCGACGAACATCTGCATAGGACTTTTGACGACTTTGTGCTGTTTTCATTCTCTCCTGAATAACCTTGACCTTTTCCATAGCTTCGTACACCATGTCTGGCCCTAGCAATTCCGCTTCACCTACCTCAAACCACCCGATTGGCGATCTATATCTTCTCCCGTACAATGCCTCAAACGGGGCCATTTGAATGCTAGCATGATAGCTGTTATTGTAAGCAAATTCTATCAGTGGCAAGTGTTCATCCCAATTACCTTTAAAATCTAAGACACAAGCCCGTAACATATCTTCAAGCGTCTGAATGGTCCGCTCGGCCTGACCATCGGTCTGTGGATGGAAAGCTGTGCTGAGATTCACTCGAGTTCCCAAACCTTGCTGAAACTTCTTCCCAAAGTTAGCCGTGAACTGAGCCCCGCGATCTGAGATGATAGAAAGTGGAGTGCCATGAAGCCTTACTATCTCCTTGAGGTACAATCTTGCATATTGCTCCGCAGTATCAGTGGACTTGACAGGCAGGAAGTGAGCTGATTTGGTGAGTCGATCTACTATCACCCATATTGAATCAAACTTACGCTGAGTGCGAGGTAACCCCACCACGAAATCCATATTGATCATCTCCCATTTCCACCTTGGTATTTCTATAAGCTGAGTTAATCCACCGGGCCGTTGATGCTCGGCCTTCACTTGTTGACAGTTCGGACATTTAGCTACAAAGCCTGCCACATCCCTTTTCATACCGTTCCACCAATAAATCTCCTTGAGATCGTGATACATTTTCGTTGAACCAGGGTGCACGGAATGCCTGGAAGTATGAGCCTCTGCCATCACTCTTTCCCGAAGCTCGTCTACATCCGGAACACATAGCCTATCTTGACACCGCAATACACCATCTTCGCTACTGAGTACAAATGCTGAGGTCTTGTCATTCAGGACTGCTTCTTTCACCCGAACCAATGTTGGATCCGTGAATTGTTTTTCCTTGATTTCCGCGACCAATGATGATTCTGCTCCATTATGCACCAAGATATCCCCCTCGTCTGACGCCGAAATACGAACCCCCAAACCGGCTAATTGGCAGACCTCTCGAGCCAGGGGTCTCTGATCCACACCCAAATGAGCCAAACTACCCATGGATTTCCGACTAAGAGCGTCAGCTACCACATTTGCCTTCCCTGGATGGTACAATATGTCCATATCATAGTCCTTGAGTAATTCTAACCACCGCCGCTGTCTCGGATTTAGCTCCTTCTGCTTGAACAAATACTGGAGGCTCTTGTGGTCTGAAAACACATCTACATGAACTCCATAAAGATAGTGCCGCCATATTTTCAAAGCAAACACAACGACTGCAAGCTCCAAATCATGCGTCGGATAATTCTTCTCGTGATTCTTGAGTTGTCTGGAAGCATAAGCTATAACCTTTCCGTGCTGCATCAATACACATCCCAAACCGACTCTGGAGGCATCACAATAGACTACAAATCCCTCTGTGCCTTCTGGCAAGGCCAATACCGGTGCCGAGGTCAATCTTGACTTCAATTCTTGGAAACTTTTCTCACATGCTTCGGACCACTGGAACTTAACTACTGCTTTCTGCGTCAATTTAGTCAATGGGGAGGCGAGGGTTGAGAATCCCTCTACAAACCTCCGATAGTACCCTGCCAGACCCAAAAAGCTGCGAATCTCTGTCGGGGTCGTGGGTCTAGGCCAATCTTTCACTGCCGCAATCTTCCGAGGATCCACCATAATTCCCTCACTGGAAATAACATGCCCTAGAAAAGCTACGGACTCCAACCAAAACTCACATTTTGAGAACTTGGCATACAATTGATGCTCAAGAAGGGTCTGCAATGCTGCTCTGAGGTGAACGGCATGATCTTCCCTGCTCCGAGAGTAGATGAGAATATCGTCAATGAATACAATCACAAAGGAATCTAGGAATGGCTTGAAAACCCGATTCATAAGGTCCATGAAAGCTGCTGGGGCATTGGTTAGCCCAAAAGACATAACCAAAAACTCAAAGTGACCATAACGAGTTCTGAAGGCGGTTTTAGGAATATCCTGCTCCCTGATTTTCAACTGGTGGTACCCGGACCGTAAATCAATCTTTGAGAAGAACCTCGCTCCCTGCAATTGGTCAAACGGATCATCCACTCGAGGCAATGGATATTTATTCTTAATGGTGACTTTGTTAAGCTGCCGATAATCAATACATATTCGAAGTGACCCATCCTTCTTTCTGACAAAGAGAACCGGAGCACCCCATGGCGACACACTCGGTCGTATGAACCCTTTCTCTAATAAATCCCTCAACTCCTCCTTTAACTCCCTTAACTCTGCTGGCGCCATTCTGTAAGGTGGAATGGATATTGGCTGAGTATCTGGCAATACATCAATTCCGAAATCAATCTCCCTATCCGGCGGGATGCCCGGAAGCTCATCTGGAAACACTTCAGGAAATTCATTCACAATTGGCACGGACTCGAGGATAGGCACATCTGAGGTGGTGTCCGTTACCCGAACCAGGTGATAGATATACCCCTTCTTAATCATCTTCGAAGCCTTAAGGTAGGAAATAAACCTACCCCTTGGCACTACACCATTTCCTCTCCATTCAATGAGTGGGCTCGTTAGGGAACTCGAGCCTCATAACTCTCGTTCGACAGTCAAGTTTGGCAAAGCACGAATAGAGCCAATCCATCCCCATAATTACATCAAAATCTACCATCCCAAGATCAATAAGATCGGCTGTGGTATCACGACCACCCACCGTAACAACACAATTCTTATAGACTCGTGAGGCCGTAATATCACTACCAAGGGTTCGAACCGCGGCTCGCAAGCTCGCCGCGAAGAATTCTACGCATTCCTAACACATCATTCGGACCATGACACCACATCTACTAGGTTTTATGCACAAAAATTTCACGGGGCCTTACACAAACACCTAGCAGTTCATCTATTATCCTGTAGACTCCCTCGTCACTACCAAGATCATGTAGAAATATCTCTTAGTACTAACATACTCATCACATGGATAGCCAGCCGCCATTCAAGTAATTTCAGACAATACTGAACATATAAGTTCATAACTCCAGCTCACCAAATCAGCACCTTGGTGCTCAAGCCATAAGCAAAGATCCGGTCTCAAGTCCTCCAGACTGGCCCAACATCAGCTCATATAATTCGCAGCTTGCCCCTTGATTAGGGAATCACAAGCCATTAAGGCACAATAATACTGAGCGCTCACGTGCACATACACACATGTGGAAGAAATTTCAAGAGTTATATTTTCAACGTGAATCAAGTACGCACGATAAGAATTCCAACTTGTACTGCAGCCTTTTCCTAAAGGTTCTGCAGCCTCTCGAGGATAAATACAAATGTTTTTGTACTGATCCGCGATACTCTACTAACCGGCTCATGACTCATGAGGCCTAGTAACCTAGGCTCTAATACCAACTTGTCACGATGCCAAACCCGATCGTGATGGCGCCCAACCAACGGCTAGGTAAGCCCGACCAAATACACTTTCAACCCGATCTTAGAGCTCAAATCATATATTTTAAGTCAATAACAGCGAAGGAAACCAAAATAACCCGATAGTTATAGAAATATCCTAAAATTTCCCAAAACAATTTAACCTCCCAAAGATCTGGGGTCACGAGCCAGGAGCCTCTATCAGAATTCAATGCAATATTGTAAGTAACTCTACAACTCTGAGAGTGCGCGGAATAAACAAACAACAGAGTAATACGGGGAGTGTCAGGTCCTGCGGACGCCAGGCAACTACCTCAATGATTCCAAATAGAGCTCTAGACCAGTATCAAGCTCAGCTAAACTTCCAAGTACCTGAATCTGCACACATGGTGCAGGGAGTCGAGTGAGTACTTCCAACTCAGCGGCAATAAAAGTAAATAATGTTGAGGGAAAGAAAATCACACAAAGCACTATCTCATGCTATAAAGTACAGAATCATCTTTTAAACTACCGCACACTTTCATGATATTCCTTTTTAACATATTTAAGTAGATTTTGAAATCTCTTTTTAACATCTCTTCTTTCATTATTAACAGTTCAATACCTCGGTACAACATCAAACAGTGCAAGTCTGCACTCAAGTCAGCCCATTGATCTCAGCACTCCTTAACAATTTCAACCTGAGTATTTGGTCAATAAGGCAGATAACACATGTATACCAGTAATATATAAGTGCTAAATGTTATGCCACGTAGTACAAATAAAGCCAATGTATGTATGCAATGCAATGCGTATGACCACTACAGCGTGCAGTCCGATCCATCTGGGCGCCTGACGCTCACTGTGAGTGTTCGGACTTTGGTAGGGCTCCTACATCCCAAGCGCAATATCAATATCACTCTCGCTGTGGCGTACATCCCGATCCATGCATAATCATGAATGCATATAAGTCCATTGGGAAACAGTATCATAACAGCTCACAACTAAAATATCATCAAAGCCTCGTTTAAGTTTTCAAATCTTATAAAAATGCTGAATAGCATAATACCATCTTAAAACCTTAGACTGAGATGAAAATATGCATTGTGTTGCCAAGACAGTGATACCAATCCCTGAAGGATTCAAATATTCAGCACGAAGCCCAAAGCATGAGAATCAGTCCAGTTCATAATAATTAATATCATTATTAAGGTGTCA
Organism: Nicotiana noctiflora; assembly: GCA_032618575.1. NCBI lineage: Eukaryota > Viridiplantae > Streptophyta > Magnoliopsida > Solanales > Solanaceae > Nicotiana > Nicotiana noctiflora. The sequence goes on along the minus strand of JASVEL010003411.1, from coordinate 27,567 downwards.
ATTCAATTTCAAGCAATTAAGTAGTATTTTTATTAGACGGGACGTACCAAATCACAATCTCCAATGGTGTTCTACCCTACGCCCATTATCCGGCGTGCAAGTCACCTCAATACAGCACTATGATGTGCAAGTCCGGGATTTACAAGCCCTCAGGACATCATTTACAAGTATTACTCACCTCGAACCGGCGAAAACTCTAGCCCTTGACGCCTTTGCTCCTCAAACTGGCCCCGTCATGTGTCGAATCTGACAAAAAGTCGTACAAACATCGATGAAGCTCGATTTCTAAAAGACGGGATTTTAGCCATAAATATCTGAAATTCGCCCCTTAATGATACTACAATGATCCAATACAGTTATGCAATTTCAATCTATAATACAACATTCAATAGAGCCAATATTAGTCAAAAATCCCATAACTTGTGTCATTTAGGCCTATTATCTAACATCTTGTAGGCATAAATATTTACACCTCTTAATTATAGCATTGGTTCCTCCAACTATCACCATTAACCAACAATTCATCTCACTATCATTCTTTAGCAATTTATATTCCTAACATCACGTGTGTGATCAACCATTCACATCCAAACCAACAAAATTCCAACAAATATACACATTTAAATCCCTACCGTGTTCTTGTATTTAAATTGAGAGTTTATGGCTTCCATCCACCATACTATAAGTTGTAACACTTGATTCATACTCATATTCCCATAATAACACCATATGTATAAGTCTAAGGTATAGGATTACCTCTTGTAGACCAAATCTTGAAAGACAACTTTTGGGTGTTCTTGAGAATTTGAAAAAATCCTATGAAATCCAACGAAAATCATGTTGTAACTAGTGATTGAGAGGAGAAATCACCATGAAAACACACTTAAGAGCTTACTTTAGGAGTGCAATTGAGTGCATTGGTCGAATTGGGGGTGTTAGGGAAGCCCTAGGCTTGAGAAATGACTCAAGTTCTATCATTTCCCGTCCTTAGGTATATTTAGGGGCCTGCTACTAGCGCGCCCATGCTAATGGCCGCGCTAGTGAGGCAGAATATAACTCAATTAGCGCGGGCTACTAGCGCTTCCGCGCTAAGGCCGCGCTACTGACACATGCCCAGTAAAATGGTCATAACTTTCTGTATACACCTCCAAATGACGAACGGTTTGTTGCCTTGGAAGCTAGACTCAAAGGGATTTAATTTGATAGGTTGTGGATCACACAACTCCTTATATAAAGGGAGATATGAACGTGTAAAATAAGGACTTTGTGCACACTCATTTACATCTTCGCCTATTATGATATTTTCCAACTTCAAAAGTTCCCGTTAACCATCCGAAATCATCCCGAGGCCCCCGTAACCTCAACCAAAAATACCAACACCTCCTAAAACATCATACAAAATTGTTCCAATCATTGAAATGCATCAAACAACGCCAAGACCATCAAATTACATCGAATTCGAGCCTAAGTTCTTCTAAAACATCCAAAACACGAATTTGATAAAAAACCCAACCAAACCACGTCTGAATGACCAAAAGTTTTGTATACATATCTCAAATCACCTAACAAAGCTACAACAACTCTCGAAATTCTGTTCTAACCCTCAGATCAAAATCTCACCTATCAACGGGAAGTCGCCAAAATACTAACTTCTCCAAAATAGGCTTTCTTCACCGGACCTCCAAAATTACGTTTGATTGTGCTCCTAAGTCTTAAATCATCACCCGGAGCTAACTGAATCATCGAAATTCAATTACGAGCCTTTTAACTCGCAAGTCAACATCCGGTTGACTTTTACAATTTAAGCCTTCTTAAAAGAGACTAAGTGTCTCATTTCCAACTAAAATCAATCCAATTCTACCCGATCAACTCAAATATTGATATTGAAACATAGAGCAACATAATACGGGGAAAACGGGGTGATAATACCTGAGACGATGGGTCGGGTCATCACATTCTCCCCAACTTAAATAGACGCTCATCCTCGAACGGACCCTGAGTTTTACTACAAGCAACCCAATAGTTGAATGGCCTTATTAAGCATATACTCAGGGTGATCCCACGTCACCATATCTCATAAGGATCGGAAAACACAATATAGCTGAGATTTTACAACCCATTTAGTCCATAAACCATAGAACTACATTTTACCTTGTGAAATCTTACACAAGATCATAACCTCACATTTTTTACTCAGACTAGTGCCGAACCGGCTATAATAATCCACATCTGCAACCTCACCTGCAATCATATGATATATTACATAACTCGAACATATGCAGCGATAGCTTCCATACATAACAACTGCCCATGACAACCAAATATCGTTAGAAAATATCTTGATAAATAAAGTGTCATTTCAATACCTTCATATAATGCCAATGGCAACAGAAACACGCGATAACCATATCCATTCCTCAGGTCACCCATACAGGAATCCATATTCTTCTTGAACAATACCACAACATATTTTCGAGCCAAACTTCGATATAAACTCTCTAGTCATTCAAAATTACATATGTTCGTATTCATTAATGACTCCACGATTATCTCAAATTCAATGCACCACTCTGGTGATATGGCACCTCATCACAGGACTAAGCCACAACTTGCATAATGCACGTACCAGTGAGAATCGGCCTGGACATACTCCAGCCATGACAACTGACTCTAACAAAAGAGTTGTACCTCAAGCTCATCAATAACATTACAACACTAGGCTGAGACCACGTCTCGTATCATAAAATAGAACACATGAATCTACCTCGAAAGGTCATAATCAATTCTCCATACAACGCACAATCAATATACCTGATCCCAATTTCCACCCTGCAGTACACGCACACATTTGATACTCATTCATTCCATGAAAGATGCTCAATTTTTACCTGTGATACCAAGCAAACCCGAATACCACCAATGAACCCAACAAGAATATGCCACAATACTACTGAAATTTAATCAGTTTAATCACATTGCCCTTTTTCAGAGACATATACTCGTGTCAAATCACTTCCACTTAGCAATACCATTTTCCTTAATCATTTGAAGATCATTTATCTAATAACTTAGAAGGAATCGCTACAAATCACATGCTCTGCAAGAAATATACAGATCTTGTTCACATTCTTATAATATTGACTCGACGGATAAGATCTGTATGAATTCATAACACCGCTGAATCAACAATTCATTTGGTCTATACTTCTGGTAAGAACTATCACCTCATTCTGAGCCAAATAATTGTCTTAGGTTTTCAATTTACTTCACATACCTAGACTGTACTGGTCTCAACTTCAATGATATCGCCTTGCCCAGCATGAACTGCTCGGGCAATAAGCCACTCAAAACATAATTAAAAGTCACATATGATGCCCCAATATGCCAATAAGATACTAATCTGAACGCGACACAAAAGGAAAACGAACTCTGGAAGGAATTATCAATCCCACACATTAATACAGACTTTTGTTAGAAAACAAGAAGCAAGGCATACAAAATTAGTATATAGAAACTATACTCGACATCACACTATTGCGGTGTGCAACCCGATCCTGATAACATACCCATGGCGGCGTGCCACCCGATCCACATACAGATCTCACATTAGGAGATGCACATCGAGCCAAATCTGCTCATTATAACCAAATACCGAATATCGGTCATAAGCATGCTAGGTGCATAATATCATCCCTGAGGGCTATTTAGCATTATAAACTACAAACTCAAACCCAACTGAGGTGATGTACAATTTGAATTTCAAGAGCCAGATGCTCATATAACGTCATTCCTATGCGAATTCTCAAACATAACAATTTCTCTGGCCATTTGACAAATCACACGGCGTAATGCATCATCACGTGAGATATCTGACAATGAAGCATCAACTTAACTACTCATCCATAAGGACCGCGTTATAAAGATGCACATATAGAGCCATTAATCACATTACATCTATCCATCAACTTCAAGCCGATTCTAATCACACTAAACTAGTCTGATAACCCTTCAAAGGTCCATAATAACTCCCCTTTTCTCATAACACACAAGAACAACCATCAAAACCTTCATTTTTGGTTTACATCATTAATTTGATTTTTCTCTCTTGTTGTAGCATTACAATGCCTCAATTCAGGCTCACCACAGGAGATTCAAGCATAAGGCCACATTGTTTAATACTCGTAGGCCACTGAATACTTTCTCCAATGTCTCCCAGAAATAACACATTCCATAATACTTTGTTTTGAAGCACTTCTTGCGAGTTTTAATTCTTTACCACTACTTTACGAGTACTGATACTTAGGACCCCGTAGTTAACACAAAATATCACAAGTCTTGATCCTTTCTAATGAAAACATTGTCTTTAGTCACATACACCATCTTAGAACACATGATTATGATGTGTAAAATCTTGGACACATTAAGCATTCTCATGAGTCATCCACTCTTATCTAAAGTGCAAATTACCTGACTTAACGAACAAAACCACTTGTGCCTTAATAGCACCCTGACACTACAGGATATGATCTCATTCAAATACCAACAAATATCCTTCTCCTCAATTCACTAGGCATTCCTTACCAACAACAACTCAAGACATACTATTATTTTTCTCACATCTACGATGCATCGTATAACCTTTTTCAAAATTTTGTTCACTCGAGCCATTCTCGGCTCAATTCCTACAACTAGAACTGGTTCGCTAGTATACTTTAAGACAACACCAACATAGCACATAACTGCGCAATCAGCTAATCAATGGCAACCTCCCCAACTTAGATCAAAGCCATATATATCACAACACATATACTCTATTGTTGTCGTAATAACATGGTGAGATTAAACTCACTCTTTCACCAGTTTGTGGAGACACGAATCATCAGAAATTTTATCTCTTCTGAAATTCTTGCATTTACTCACTTAACAGTCAAGCCCACTCTTTAGGCAAATTTTTTTTACTAAGTCCCAAAATTTTCAAAACTTTTGGCAGAGTTTCCTTTGTAATTGGGCCTATCTACCTGCCAGAGAATCACTAAAACCATCCTAACAACACGTCCACAACTTGACAAAACATCACAATGTATATCAACAATATTAATCTCCATACTACATGTATTATATTATTGAAATTGATACATGGACCTGCGTTGCACCTATTCGAATCATAACACATAGGAAATAACTTTCAATTACACATAAGGATCATACCACTTACGGACACCCCGCAGGAGATAGCCCACCTGCTTCTCCTTAATTTGATATTTCAACATACATTCCACCATCACATACATAACCCAGCCATCCAGTCTCCTGACTCTGAACTCATACCGATACACGTATTGCACTTTACTTTTCAACTAGGAGATACGAAAATATTCTTCACGCGCCCATAACTTGGGGCTACACAACATATCTCACCTAACAAATCATCTATTATCCTGCAGACTCCCTCGGCACTACCAAGATCACGTAGAAATATCTCACAGTACTAACATACTCATCACATGGATATCCAATAGCCATTCCCACAATTCGGGACAATACTGAACATATATGTTCATAACTCCAGCTCACCAAATCAACACCTTGGTGCTCAAGCCATAAGCAAAGATTTAGCCTCAAGTCCTCCAGACTAGTCCAACATCAGCTCATAGAATTCGCAGCTTGCCCCTCGATTAGGGAATCACAATCCATCAAGGCACAATAATACTAAGCGCTCATGTGCGCATACAGGCGTGTGGAAGAAATTTCAAGAGTTATATTTTTGAGCTGAATCGAGTACGCACGATAAGAATTCCAAGAAAGTGAATTTTTCCTAAAGGTTCTACAGCCTCTCCAGGATAATTACAAACGTCTCCGTATCGATTCGCGAGACTCTACTAACTAGATCATGACTCATGAGGCCTAGTAACCTAGGCTATGATAGCAACTTGTCACGACCCTAAACCCGGTCATGATGACGTCCAACCCAACTGCTAGGTAAGCCCGACCAAATACACTCTCATCCTGAGCTTAGAGCCCAAATCATATATTTTAAGTCAATAACAGTGAAGGAAACCAAAATAACCCGCTAGTTATAGAAATATCCTAAAAATTCCCAAAATAATGTAACCTCTTAAAGATCTGGGGTCACGATTCAAGAGCCTCTATCAGAATTTCAATACAATATCGTAAGTAACACTACAAGTCTGAGAGTGCGCGGAATAAACAAACAACAGAGTAATTAGGGGAGTGTCGGGTCCTGCGTACGTCAGATAGCTACCTCGACGATCCCAAATGGAGCTATAGACCATCACCAAGCTCAGCTAAACTTCCAAGTACCTGAATCTGCATACATGGTACAGGGAGTCGAGTGAGTACTTCCAACTCAGCGGTAATAAAAGTAAATAATGTTGAGGAAAAGAAAACCACACAAAGTACTATCCCATGCTATAAAATACAGAATTATCTTTTAAACTACAACACACTTTCATGATATTCATTTTTAACATATTTAAGTAGATTTTGAAATCTCTTTTTAACATCTCATCTTTCATTATTAACAGTTCAATACCTGGGTACAACATCAAATAGTGCAAGTCTGCACTAGAGTGAGCCCATTGGGCTCAGCACTCCTTAACAATTTCCACCAGAGTATCTGGTCAATAAGGCAGATAACACATGTATACCAGTAATGTATGAGTACTAAATATCATGCCACGTAGTACAAGTAAAGACAATGTATGTATGCAATGCAATGCATGTGACCACTGCGACGTGAAGTCTAATCTTTCTGGGCGCCCAGCGCTCACTGTGGGGGTTCAAACTCCGGTGGGGCTCCTACAGCCCAAGCGCAATATCAATATCACTCCCACTGCAACGTGCAACCCGATCCATGTATAGTCCTGAATGCATATAAACCCCTTGGGAAACAGTATCATAACAACTCACAGCTAAAATATCATCAAAGCCTCGTTTAAGATTTCAAATCTTATAAAAATGCTGAATAGCAAAATACCATTTTAAAAGCTTAGACTGAGATGAAACTATGCATTGTGTTGCCAAGACAGTGATACCAATCCCTAAAGGATTCAAATATTCAGCACGAAGCCCAAAGCATGATAATCAGTCCAGTTCATGATAATTAATATCTTTATTAGGGTGTTAATTCAATTTCAAGAAATTAAGGAGTATTTTTATTAAACGGGACAAACCAAGTCACAATCCCTAATGGTGCTCTACCCCACGCCAGTTATCCGGCGTGCAAGTCACCTCAATACAGCACTACAATGTGCGAGTCTGTGGTTTACAATCCCTTAGGACATCATTTACAAGTATTACCCACCTCGAACTGGCGAACACTCTAGCCCGCGACGCCTTTGCTCCTCAAACTGGCCCCATCGTGCGTCGAATCTGACCAAAAATCATACAAACATCGATGAAGCTCAATTTCTAAAAGACGGGGTTTTAGCCATACATATCTGAAATTCGCCCCTTAATGATACTACAATGATCCAATACAGTTATGTAGCTTCAATCTATAATACAACATTCCATAGGACCAATATTAGTCATAAATCCCATAACTTGTGCCATTAGGCTATTATCAAACATCTTGTAGGCATAAATATTTACACCTCTTAACAATAGCATTGGTTCCTCCAACTATCACCATTAACCAACAATTCATCTCACTATCATTCTTTAGCAATTTATACTCCTAACATCACGTGTGTGATCAACCATTCGCACCAAAACCAACAAAATTCCAATAAATATACACATTTAAATCCCTACCATGTTCATGTATTTAAATTGGGAATTTGTGGCTTCCAACCACCATACTATAAGTTGTAATACTTGATTAACACCATATGTGTAAGTCTAAGGTATAGGATTACCTCTTGTAGACCAAATCTTGAATGACAACTTTGGGATGTTCTTGAGATTTTGAATAAATCCTATGAAATCCAACCAAAATCAAGTTGTAACTAGTGATTGAGAAGAGAAATCACCATGAAAACATACTTAAAAGCTTACCTTAGGAGTGCAATTCAGTGCCTTGGTCGAATTGGGGGTGTTGGGGAAGCCCAAGGCATGAGAAATTACTCAAGTTCTATCATTTCCCGTCCTTAGGTATATTTAGGAGCCTGCTACTAGCGCGCCTGCACTAATGGCCGAGCTAGTGAGGTAGAATATAACTCAATTAGCTCGGGCTACTAGCGCTCCCGCGCTAAGGCCGCGCTACTGACACATGCACAGTAAAATGGCCATAACTTTCTGTATACACCTCCAAATGAAGAACAATTTGTTGCGTTGGAAACTAGAATCAAAGGGAATTAATTTCATAGGTTGTGGTTCACACAAATCCTTATATAACGGGAGATGTGAGCGTTTAAAGTGAGGTCGTGTGCACACTCATTTACATCTTCGTCTATTATGAAGTTTTCCAACTTCAAAAGTTCCCGTTAACCATCCGAAATCACCCCAAGGCCACTAGGACCACAACCAAAAATACCAACACCTCCTAAAACATCATACAAACTTGTTCGAATCATCGAAATGCATCAAATAATGCCAAAGCCATCAAATTACATCGAATTCAAGCCTAAGTTCTTCTAAAACTTCCAAAACACGCATTTGATAAAAAACCCAACCAAACCACGTCTGAATGACCTAAAATTTTGTACACATATCCCAAATTACCTAACGAAGCCAAACTCTCAGATCTATTCCGACCCTCAGATCAACATCTCACCTATCAACCAGAAGTCAACAAAATACTAACTTCGCCAAAATAGGCTAACTGCTTCACCGGGCATCCAAATTACTTCTGATTGCGCTCCTAAGCCTTAAATCATCACCCGGAGCTAACCGAATCATCGGAATTCTATTACGAGCCTTCTAACTCACAATTCAATATCCAATTGACTTTTCCAATTTAAGCTTTTTTAAAAGAGGTTAAGTGTCTCATTTCCAACTAAAATCAATTCAATTCTACCCGATCAACTCAATTACTGATATTGAAACATATAGCAACATAATACGGGGAAAATGGGGTGATAATAACTGAGACGATGGGTCGGGTCATCATAACGTATGAGAAGGCCACAGACATCTCCCATGAACGAAAGGCTACGGTCGTTCGTAAACAGAAGAGGCAACTGCCACCCCTGAATGCATAACTCGACTCAACCCGATATAATTGGAGCCAAGGGAAAAATAATAGCCGCTTAAAAACACACAAGCAGCCGGGACCAGATTCAATTCGACCTAACTACGATAAGTTAACTCAATAAAAGGCGACGCCAAGCAATAAGTACGCAAGACAGAAATTGCGAAAGAAGACATACAAACACAACAATACACATGTATCACTACAAATCATTCACCGATTACAACGTCTCTTCGATTACAAAATTAGAGTAAAGAGTTTAACCTAACAACCCTGGCCTCCGCCACCCCCTGCTGCACCGGCCGCACCTTCAGCACGGTCATCACCGCCCTCGGTCCATAACACCAAAGAAATCTAGGACCCCATGCCCAACTGATTCACATCCGTAAAAGTATAGCCCGCCGGGTCCGGGAAGTCAGGATTGTACCCACAAGCTTCGCGTGCAACCCTAACCATGCAATGCTGATCTTCAACCTCCGCCTCGGCGGCTCTGCCGAAGGTCCGTAGTTCCTCGAATACAGTCCACCTCGCCTTGGCATACACCCACATGTCGTGAGCTTCGCGGGACACATCGCTAATAGCATCGACCGCCTCCGCCTGCTGAGGAGCTACCACCTTAGCCGCTTTAGCCCCAAGCTCGGCAGTTAGGGCGCCAACTTTGGCATGCAACTCAGCTGCCTCCGCCATCGCCACACGGCCCACTTCCAACTCTTCCTCCTTCTGTTGAAAGAGACTCTCCAGCTCAGTATTTTGCGCTAGAGCAGCCATTATGTCTGCATGTACCTTTCCTAGCTAGGCCGTGCGCTCCCGCAGTTGACCCTCCGCCTGCTCCAGCCCCTCATGGAAAACTTGAAATTGCGGGTCCTGGGTATAAAGGTCTGCCAGCGTCTTATGTTTACCACGGACCTCCCTGTACTTCTTCGTCGCCTTCTTAAGGGCGATGCTCTTTTTTCGCTCACGCCGACCTCGCTTCACTTCTAAAATAAGGGTCTGAAAGAAAAACAAAGAAGAAACAAAATTCAAAACAACACAAGCCTCAGGGCTTATGATAGAACACCGAAAAACAATGATAGAATCATACCTGCAAAGCAGCTCCAGCAACTCGACGGAATAAGTCCATGTCGCTTATATCCTTTAAAGATTCGGTCTCAGCAGCCGCGCATAATAAGGACATGTCCGCCGCGGTCTACTCACTATCTAGCAATAGGTTGTATCCCGTGGGGATCATAAGCCGACGGGTAGGTCCCATTGTCTTCATGTCTACCCGTGCGTCGTCCTCTCGTGGCACGTCCACAGAGATAGGAACTCGTTCATAAGATGTTCCTTCCTTGTCAATAGCCAGCTCGGCGACAGCCGGCGTACTACCTCATTCAACATGAGGTTAAGCAGTATCGCCTGCAACTTTCCTCAAGAGGGCCGCCCTCTCTAGTCAAATCGCGTCGCCCATAAAGACCGGCCTTGATTTAGGACGGCGAGTAACCGCCTTCCTCCGCTCCAAGGCCACACCTTTACCGAGAAGTAATCAGCGCCATTTTCAATCCGGCGGCTCATCGCCTTCGGAAGCCTCATCTTAGACAAAAGTAGATGGAGGTGAGGGGCCCTCTCCAACCGTCGGTTCAATTACCGACTCAACTATGGGACGAGTAGTCCCAGGAACATCCTCGGAAGTGGGCTCCCGAATCGCGGCCTTGCCTTTAGAGCGAACAACATCAGAAGCATCCTCGTTGGACGCCTCCATATCCGCATGGTCGCCCTTAGGTCAAGTTGCCTCAGGAACGTCCCCACTTACATGAGCTATGTGCTCGAAGTTAGAACCCGCCGATGAGGAAGCAGCAACTCGACGTGTTTTCCTCCATGGTATGCTCCGGGCTGCCAACACAATTAACCAAGGAAAGATGCGTAAAACAATACAGCATAAAAAAACATGGTCTCCAAACCTAAAACTAGTGCAGTACCTGGAAGGCCATATCTTGTGGTAAATTCCACCCACGTCCTGTATTCTTCAGCAAACAGGATCAACCACCCTACCCATGCTTTGATATCCGGCACGGGCTGGGGCGTGTACGCCCTTAGTGCATATATAAAAATATAAAAAGGTTACAAAAGTCAAGCAAGCATAAATATCTAAGTACAAGAAAAAACACCTATGCTCAGGATTCCATGCTTCAGGGAATCCAGCGGGGTTCAACACCAATTCCGAGGTTCGAATGAAGAAAATCTTCAACCAAAACTGGCGATTGGGCTTGTCGTCTATTTCAACGACCAAGCCCTTAGTGCCATGGTTCTTCAATTATAGCATCGCCCCCCTCATAAATCCAGGACTGAATAATTACAGTAGATGGTGTACTGTAACGTTCAATCCGGCCCTCTCGGAGTAAGTCGTTAGAATACGACATATTTTCCATGTGTAAGGAGTAAGTTGGGTCGGACACACGTTGTAAATCTACATAGCTCTTCCACCAACATGTAGATAGGAAGGCCACACCCAATTATTAAGGGGTACTCATAGAAGGCACAAAACCTTGTTCTGTGTACATTGGCAAAATCCCCCTCGGTCGTTTGCATGACTACAGTCTCCAGAATCTAACAAGAAATATGGAGATCATCCAAATGTGACACGATAAATTTAGACCTCTCCCATGCAGGGGCAACACCCTTCGATGGAAAGTCCCTTCGAACGTATAACTCATGGGGAAGTACGTTATCTACAGAAAGAGGAATAAGAGGCTTTCGAGCTTTCTTCCAACCTTACGAAGGTGGAGGAACCCTGGAAGTGGCCTCATCCCCATTTCCCCTACGACGACGACTACCTTTAGCCATAATCATCTTTTTGATCAAGGTTAAAGCACGTCAACAAGCTAGTATATTCATAGAACAAGCTCTGAAAGTCAAAATGTAAAGTCGCTATAAAAAATAACAAAAGTACAAAGAACTTTTTGAAGTGATTTGAAGAATGGAAAAACTTGAAATCTCTTCCTATTTATAGTGACCCAGTACACAAGATTAGAGGAGGGGGGTGTCAGAGAAGGAAACGGGAAACCGAAATGTCAAATCACCTCCTGACCTACCTCGGGAATAGTTGTAATCATGACGCATGCCGTCAGCAAACGACGGTTCAAAAAGTAAGCCCGTGTACATATATGGATAGTGCCGAGGCGAGTCGATCTTTTCCACCCATTGTAAATGTATGTCGAATACATCTCCAACAGGCGGAGGGACTAACTGTATGGGGTCGAATCGAACATAAGTGATGAAAGTCGAGTACGCCTTCTTTCACGGCCACTAAAGCCAAGTATACCTCTCCTCACACCCATACAATGTGGTGGAGTACGCCTCTCACAACAAAGGTGTAATGTCAACTCACGTGTATGAGTGCTCCGTCCCCTCCGCCCGTTTATATTTCTGGGACGATATCGGTCCTTGAATAAATGATATTTTGACGAGGGAGCCTTTCTCCTATATAAGGAAGGGCCTCCCTCATTTGTAAGGCAATTGTTATTTTCATTAATAATACAGCTTCTGATTATCTCTCTGACTATCATTATCTCTCTATTTACTTTTCTTTTAGTGATTTGCATCGATAATCCACTTGGTCTTGTTACAATCTCATCAGAACAAATAACATATAGATCTGTCCTCGGGTTTATTATTGTTGATTTCGATTTACCTTTTATAATTTTTTATTGTCCCTAACTTATAAAGCAAACGATAACTTTTAGGTAAAACAGTAGTAAAAGTTATTCACCTTTCCTACTTATGAAAAAGGCGATTGCCTTTTTAAGATTCCAACATTGCTTTTTCCAAATTCTAAGTTGAGACATCTTCCCTTTGTCCATTCTTGCTCATCATATAGTATATGTATGTAGTTATAGATAAATAGAAATATTATGGACCATCTATTAAAATTGGCACGACCTTTTATTTTATTTTTATATTTGAACATCAATTTTAGGTCTAGATTATTAAATTCCTAATGTTGCCAAAAATGTGCCTATTAAACACAAATTTAATGGCCCCCAAAAGTTAAAATTTTTGTTCAATAGGTGCTAGAAACGCTTTTGTACCATTGAGACATCTAGGACTACATATCCAAGCTCAAGAATCAAACTTGATCACACAGATAAATGATATTTTTGGAGGTAGAAAAGTAGATTTAAAGCTTATGAGATCGGAATTTAAAAAGAAAATAAAGTCACTATTCAAGTAACAAATAATGAGACAAATAGATGATTATCCACAAGTATGACTACAAGAAAGTAAGGATAAGTTGAAAAATGAATTCATCGATATTCATGACAAAATATCATAAAAATAACGATACTTGTGACAAAAAGAAATCAGTACTGGTAAGAAACTATTAAGTGCTCAAAAAGTTGGTAACTTCAGCTTTGCACTAATTAGAAATGGATCAATATTGGGAGCAATTTCAATCAGCCAGTCAGATTTCTCATACTACCATCCTCAACCTTATCATAGAAACATAATATGTCTGTTATATAGTACACCAAATGAAGCTTTTTTGCCATCAATCGCAATATTCATTGGATTGCTCTTTAATTTTGGCAAAATACCATTCTTCCGGCGGATCTATGCCAACCTGAATATAGCCTATCACAACGGAACATATGAGGCTTCATTTTGCTTAGGCCAAAACATTAGAATAAATTTTTATAACAATTTTTTTCTTTTCTGACCAACCAGTGACCGATTTTTCCTTATTCCTATAATTTCTATCTAAAGGATTGGTTATAATGTCTAAAGGATTAGTTCTAATCTTATTGTTAACGCCGAGCTTGATTTGAGTAATTGAATTTGATTTGGGCTAGTCAAGCTTTTGATTGACAATTGAGAAAGAGTGAGATTCTATATATTTTTTTTGACAAAGTCCATATTTAATGATTTCGGTCTGTCTACTATATATACACACACATTCTTAGTGGTCCAAATTAAATAGGGATCCTTTCACAAATAGCAATACATATTCATCCTTTATTTTTGTTATCTATAAACATGGGTTATACACCATAATATGTATAATATAGAAAAGTTGTACATATATTATATTTCTATTAGCTGTTTTAAGTTTTAGTTGGGTGGATGTCTATTTGTGTTAGCTCTTCTACTATTTATTGTATAAATGGTCTATATATACAAAAGCTAATGTAAGTCCATGTGCCCAAGTTTTTGAAAAAAATCCCAACTGAATCTGAAAACCCCCACTTTATTTAACTGAAGAACCTATTGGTTCATTTACAGCTGAAAAAAACCCTAACCTTGAAATATACCTCCCAAGTGTCTTCCGTGTGTTGAAGTTCTCAGTTATGAGTATTGTCAAGGATGCTTTCTTAAAAAAATGTTTAATCCATCTAACATGGATATCCTATGTCGAATTGTGAATTACGTTACCTTTCCAATCAAGGTTTCTTCGACTTCAGACAGATGATGATGATAGGATTTGATTTCTCCAATTACGTTTAAAAGAGACAGCCATATGGTAGGAAGATGTAATTGGTCGTTGTGGTGCTCACATTGACTCTCTTGAAAGGTATGTGTATTGGACTAATTTTTTTATATTTTGATATTTAATGTTAACGTATGTATTAACTTTATATTTTTTGATGTTGTACAATTATTCTAGGCAAATTATTGTGTTTAAAACTTCTTCAAGAGTCTCTATTTCTTCACTGTTTGCTGACCAATTACTAGGTCAACAAGCTGAGCATGAGGGTTGGTTTCATCAATAGCATCAACAATTGATTGTTCATAAAAAAAAAAAGGAAATGTATATAACTACATAATTATATGGTAGTAGTTATTTTTTGACTTCTGTTTGTTATAGGTGTTCTTAGTTATTTGATGTGTCTGATGAAACTGCAAAGATGCATTTCACTAAACAAACTGAAAAAATTATTGAAACGCGAATTAATAATTATTTCCACATAAATGTTGATGATTTTTGTAAAAAAAAAATTCAATCTCATTTTTGGATTCAAGAAACAATTATTGTGTTTGATTTGGTAACATAACAATCTTAATAAAAAAAAAGGAAATGTATATAAACCTCTGTCACATCATTTCTTTTTTTTTTAAGATTATTATGTTGTCAAATAAAAAACACTAGTTGATTCTTGAATCCAAAAATCAAATTGAAAAATATTCTTACAAAGTCATCAATACTTATGTGGAAATAATTATTAATTAGCATTCTAATTTTTTTTTTTCAGTTTGTTCAGTGAAACGCATTTTTTTAGTTCCATCAGACATCAAATAACAGAGAACACCTATAACAAACAGAAGTT
Source organism: Nicotiana noctiflora (assembly GCA_032618575.1). Classification (NCBI taxonomy): domain Eukaryota; kingdom Viridiplantae; phylum Streptophyta; class Magnoliopsida; order Solanales; family Solanaceae; genus Nicotiana; species Nicotiana noctiflora. The sequence goes on along the minus strand of JASVEL010003411.1, from coordinate 12,114 downwards.
AAAATATAACTACTAGCATATAATTACGTAGTTATATACTTTTTTTTTGTTATGAACAATCAATTGTTGATGCTATTGATGAAACCAGCCCTCCTGCTCAGCTTGTTGACTAGTAATTGGTCAACAATAAGTGAAGAAATAGAGACTTTTGAAGAAGTTTTAAGCACAATAATTTGCCTAAAACAATTGTACAACATAAAAAAATATAAATTTAATACATACTTTAACATTAAACATTAAAATATAAAAACATTAGTCCAATACACATACCTTTCAAGAGAGTCAATGTGAGCACCGCAACGATCAATCACATTTTCCTCCCATATGGCTGCCTCTTTTAAACACAATTGGAGAAATCAAATCCTATCATCATCATCATCATCATCATCATCATCATCATCATCATCATCATCTGTCTGAAGCCGAATAAACCTTGATTGGAAAGGTAACGTAATTCACAATTCCACATAGGATATCTATGTTAGATGAATTAAACTTTTTTTTAAGAAAGCATCCTTGACAATACTCATAACCAAGAACTTCAACACACGGAAGACACTTGGGAGGCATATTTAAAGGTTAGGGTTTTTCAGCTGTAAATAAACCAATGGGTTTTCAAGTTAAATAAAGTAGGGTTTTTCAAATTGAGTTGGGGTTTTTTTTCAAAAACTTGGACACATGGACTTATATTAGTTTTTGTATATATAGCCTATTTATACTATAAATAGTAAAAGAGCTAACACAAACAGACATCCACCCAACTAAAACTTAAAATAGCTAATAGGAATATAGTACATGAACAATTTATCTATATTATGCATATTATGGTGTATAAACCAAGTTTATAGCTAATAAAAATAAAGGATAAATATGTATTGCTATTTGTGTTAAGATCGCTATTTAATTTGGGCCACTAAGGTTCTATGTATATATACAGTAGACAGACCGAAATCATTAAACATGGGCTTTGTCAATAAAAATATATAGAAACTCACTCTTTCTCAATTCTCAATCAAAAGCTTGACTAGCCCAAATCAAATTCAATCACTCAAATCAAGCTCAGCGTTAACAAATAAGATTAGAACTAACCTCTAGATATTACAACCAATCCTTTAGATAGACATCATAGAATAAGGAAAAATCGTATCAGTGGTTGGTCAGAAAAGAAAAAAATTGTTATAAATTGAATACAACAATAACCATTTAACTTGATTTAACAAATAGCCATTTAATGGAAAAAACAATAGGAAATTTTACACTATATAGAAAATCTTAGTACTCTATTTATCTTAAATAAATACCATTTTAAAATATTATATCCTATAAATACCTTTTATCCTTTATAGCAAAATTTCTAATTATAGTTACATACTACATTTAAGGCACCATATATGCTAAATAACATTTTTCTCTCTCCTTTTTAATATTTTCTCTCACACAATTACAGTATAACTCCTCCAAACACGTTCTCTCTCTTCTTCGATTTTGATACCATACGCCTAGTAAATTTTCTTCTCCCATAACCCACGATTCATACCTCTTCTGCCACTCAAATTCTCTAGTTCTCTCCATTATCACTCCATTATAATCCAGGTGCTATAAGAGGGAGGGGAAGTAGGGTATTAAAGCCTAAAACTGCAGCGAATTGGAAACTGGCGCTTCGAGTAATATCATAAGAAAGAGTGATGTCTGATATAGTTGACAATGGCAGCAGAGGAACATCAAAAGAACATGCAGCTATTCCATCAACAGAGTGCGGCTTGATTCTGCATGGTAGTGGTCGTCGAAGTAGTGTTCAGAGCTTTTGCATAATTCATGGCTTCATTAGTGGGATTTGAGGGCTGGGGATTGTTTATAGTTATTGTAGGAGGTTGGGCAGATGTGTTAGGGGGCTGACCAGCCAGAATTAATGGCTGGCCGCCGGTCAGCAAAGCCATAGCCTGTTTCTCTCTCTAGATCACCTATTTGTAATCGGTTGTATTCGAACGTATATTTCAGTTGTATTCATATATATTCAACAACATTCATTTATATATTTTAGATGTATTAAAGAGTTATGCGTATTCTCTTGTATTCAGTTTTAATCAGCTATATTTAACTATTTTATTCGGCAGTAGTTAGTTGTATTCAAGTGTTTTATACAACTGTATTCAGTTGTAGTTAGTTATATTCAACTATTTTATTCAACAGAAGTTAGTTGTATTTTATGTATTTTGTTGCATTCAAGAGTTTTATTCAGCTATATTCAGTTGTTTTTATTGTATTCATGTGTTTTATTCAGATGAATTAAGTTGTATTTTGTTGTATTCAATTGTATACAGTTCTACTCAACTGTATTATTCATATGTATTTCTTTTTATTCAGCTATAATCTTTATTATGCATCTTTCAAATACAGATTAATGAGGGATTGTTTTAGTTCGTTGAGTTAAATTAGGAGAATATCACGTGATCTAGTTTTTAACCAGTTTAATGAGTTAAATTAGGAGAATACGTGCGGAATAAAATAGTTGTATCCACCAATCATGAACATGCCATAAAGGCACCCAGTCCCCGCGACTAGGTAAGCCAAATACGTGTGGAATATACAAGTTTATGAACCTTAAACAAGAAATAGAGGAAAGACGATATAAATAAGAATGTAATCCATGCCGCTTGGCACATACACTCGTCAACCACACTGTATAACATATCACCAAGACCCGGAATCCCACGGGTAACACAGACTAAAAAGGGAAGTACAACTGTGGCTCTATACATCGAGAGTATCTAAAACAACGAAGTAAGGGAAAACATCTACTATCACTATCAGAATAGAAGGAGGGCCTCCTGATCCGCGGATGTAGCAGATCATACCTCGAGGTCTCCAAATGCGCTGCTGAATCACCTAGTATGAGCCTGTCCTGATGTACCTGGATCTGCACAACAAAAGTGTGCAAAAGAGTAGCATGAGTACACCACGGCGGTACTCAGTAAGTGCCAAGCCTAACCTCGATGGAGTAGTGACGAGGAAGGTCAGGGCCCTACTGAGAGAACAATTACAAAATAATCAAAACAGTAATAAGCAGGAATATGTGAGAATAAATCTGAAGTAACATCAATAAGGTAATTACTACAACGGACTACGAATAACTAACTACAAGTAACCAACTCAACAAAACTCAAACCAGCAAGTCCAAGATCTGTGGGAATTGAACCCACAATCCCACTCTATAATCAACAATCCAGGAGCTACGGGAATTTAAACCGCAGTCCCAATATCAGTATCTCTGGGTCTCCGGGAATCGAACCCGCAGCCCGTGTCTCAATAGCTCAGGATGTGTCTCAATGATCTCAGGATCTCCGGGAATCGAACCCGTAGTCCATATCTCAATAATATATCAATAAAATTCGAGTCTCCTGGAATCGAACCCGCAGCCCCTGGATCTCCTGGAATCGAACCCGCAGTCCACAAACAAATGCCACTCTGGGTCTCTGGGAATCGAACCCACAGCCCTGGGATCTCCGGGAATCGAACACGCAGTCCACCAACACAAACAATAAAAGAAACGCACAGAGAAAATATAATAAGCTCAACTACAACTTCAACAAAAATACTAGTGCCAACAATTATCAAGAAGTTCAAGTAAGACAATTAGGCAATTAGACAGATAAATCCTATCTAATCATGCTTTCCTAACGAATATCAGGTAAATGTCACAATTTAATCAACTAAGAACAGGAATATCACAAATGGGACAAATCAAGTAAAGTGAGTAACAACAACCAGCGCATGTACACGTCCGTCACCTCGCGTACAAGGAATTTAAACTGTCACATAATATCCTAGGGGTGAAGGTTCCCCCAAACGAGGTCAGACAAGCTACTTACCTCGACTCCGGTACAAAATCGCTAAGAGACAACTCTCTTGCCGCGAATGTCGGCCTCCACAGGTGTAGTATCTGCTAAAAATGAATAGAATCACATCAAAATAGGCCAATTTGGCATTACCCAATCAAAACAATTCAAAATTCACCAAAACCACAAGTTGCCAAAACCCGACTTTTGGTCCGCTTCTCGAAAAATTACGAAAATTGCATATTCGGAACCCTCGTCTCAATACGAGTCTAAGCATATAAAGTTTACCTAATTCGATCTCCATTTACCCTTTCAAACCCTTGATTTTCTAAAATTCAAGCCTAGGGTGAAAACCCCCATGATATACCCCAAATTCCTCCAACTTCATGAGAAAATTGCATAATTTATTAATACAAATCCTTAAATTGAGTCCATAGTTGTTTACCCAAAGAAACCCCTTGAAATTCCCTTCAAAATCGCCCAAATCGCCCCTTAAGCCGAGCCCTCAATTTTTTGAAATGTTTCTGAAATTTCTAACTTCTGATATAATTAAACAATCTGCGATTTCCGCTTCTGCGGACAATTTCCGCCTCTGCGATACCGCTTCCGTGACCAATTGGTCGCTTCTGCGAGTCCCAGGCCTAACTGGCCAATTCCGCTTCTGCGAGCCATGGATCGCTTTTGCGCGTCCGCTCCTGCAAAACCATGTCCGCTCCTGCGGAACTTCCCGCTTCTGCGAATTGGAGTCCGCTTCTGCGGACTCGCCTAAGCGAACAGCAATCTGCTCCTCCGAATTTGCCAATTCCGCCGCCTGACCGCTTCTGCAGTCTCACTCTCGCACTCGCGATGCCGCTTCAGCGGACAAAGGTCCGCCCCTGCGTGTCCGCTCCTGCAGACTCGCCCCTGCGCCCCATTTTCTGCAAGAGCGAAAACAACAGAACCAGACTCCTAAACCTGCAATTTGCATGTTTTCTTCCCGTTTAACCATCCGATAACACCTCGAGGCCCCCGGGACCTCATCCAAACACACCAACATATCCTAATACCTTATTCAAACTTGTTCCAATGATAAAAACATGTCCTTAAACATAGAAAACATCGAATTATAGCGGATTCAAGCCTAAGTTTTAATCTAAACTTCCGAAATCAACATTTAATCAATAACCCGACCAAACGACGTCCGAATGACCTGACAATTTGTGGACATATCTAAAATCACATAACAAAGCTACAGATATTGTCGGAATTTCATTCCGACCCCCGGATCAAAATCTCACCTATCGTTCGGATTCGCCAAAATTTCAAACTTCGGCATTTCAAGCCTAATTGAGCTACAGACCTCCAAAATACATTTCCGAACGCACTCCCAACCCCGAAATCACCTAACGGAGCTAATGGAACTATTGGATTTCCGTTCCAAGGTCGTCTTAACACTGTTCGGACTACGGGCCATTTTCTAACGCTATAGCTCCCATTTAGGGACTAAGTGTCCCAAAACACTCCAAATTCCAGAACCGACCCTCCCGGCAAACCACAATAGCAGAAATGAACGTAGGGGAACAGTTAAATTGGGGATCGGGGCGCAAATTTCAGAAACAACCGGCCAGGTCGTCACATCTTCCCACACTTAAAAGATTCGTTCGTCCTCGAACGAGCAAAGAAAAACATATCTGGAGTGGTGAAGAGATGAGGGTACCGGTTGCGCATATCCTGCTCGGTCTCCCAAGTCGCCTCCTCGACCGGCTGACCCCGCCACTGAACCTTTACTAAAGCGATGTTCTTCGACCTCAACTTCCTAACTTGCCTGCCTAGAATGGCCACTGGCTCCTCAACATAAGATAGATCCTCGTCTAGATGAACATAAGTGAAATACAACACATGCGACGGGTCACCATGGTATCTCCGGAGCATAGAGACATGAAATATGGGATAGAATCCGGCTAGGCTGGGAGGTAAGGCCAACTCATAAGCAACCTCCCCAACACGCCTCAAAATCTCAAAAGGGCCAATAAATCTAGGACTCAGCTTCCCCTTCTTCCCAAACCTCATAACACCCTTCATGGGCGAGACTCGAAGCAGAACCCGCTCACCAACAATAAAAGCCACATCGCGGACCTTCATGTCCGCATAACTCTTCTGTCTAGACTGGGCTGCACGACATCTGTCCTGAATCACTTTGACCTTGTCCGTTGCATCCTGGACTATATCAGTACCTAGCAATCTGGCCTCGCCTGGCTCGAACCAACCCACGGGAGATCTGCACCTCCTACCATATAGAGCATCATACGGTGCCATCTGAATGCTATACTGGTAACTGTTGTTATAAGCAAACTCCGACAGTGGCAAGAAGTGATCCGATGAACCTCAAAACTCAATCACGCACGCACGAAGCATATCCTCCAAAATCGGAATAGTGCGCTCAGACTATCTATCCATCTAGGGGTGAAATGTCGTGCTTAGCTCCACCCGAGTACCTAACTCCTGTTGCGCGGCTCTCCAGAACATTGATGTAAACTGAGTGCCTCTGTCTGAAATGATAGTAACACTGGAATACCATGCAGCCGAACTATCTCCCTGATGTAGATCTCCGCCAGTCGCTCCGATGAATATGTAGTGCTCACTGGTATGAAATGGGCGGACATGGTCAGCCGATCCACAATAACCCAAATGGAATCAAACTTCCTTATAGTTCGTGGAAGTCCAGATACAAAATATATGGTGATGCTCTCCCATTTCCACTCTGGAATCTCAATCTGCTGCATTAGTCCACCCGGACGCTGATGCTCATACTTCACCTGCTGGCAGTTGAGGCATCTAGAAACATAATCAACTATATCCCTCTTCATCTGCCTCCACCAGTAATGCTGTCTTAAGTCTTGATACATCTTCGCGGCACCCGGATGGATGGAATACCGCGAGCTGTGGGCCTCTACTAGAATCAGCTCTCGAAGATCATCTACATTGGGCACACAGATACGCCCCTGCATCCTGATAACTCCATCATCCCCAATAGTAACATCTCGAGCATCACCACGCCGAACTCTATCCTGAAGGACAAGCAAATGAGGGTCGTCGAACTGACACTCCCTGATACGGTCAAATAGAGAAGACTGAGAAACCACACAAGCCAGAACCCGGTTGGGCTCCGAAAGATCCAGTCTAACAAACTGCCTGGCTAAAGCCTGAACATCCATCGCCATAGGCCTCTCCAAAGCTGGTAGATATGCCAAACTCCCCAAACTCTCTGTCCGATGACTCAAGGCATCGACAACTACATTAGACTTGCCCGGATGATAGAGAATAGTAATATCATAGTCCTTCAGTAGCTCCAACCATCTCCTCTGACGCATATTCAGGTCCTTCTGCTTAAGCAAGTGTTGCAAGCTCCGGTGATCAGTGTAGATCTCACAAGGAACCCCATACAAGTAGTGACGCCAAATCTTTAAGGCGTGAACAATGGCAGCTAGCTCCAGATCATGAACAGGGTAGTTCTTCTCATGTACCTTCAGCTGTCTGGACGCGTAGGCAATCACCCTACCGTCCTGCATCAATACTGCACCGAGTCCAACTCGTGAGGCATCACAATATACTATATAGGACCCTAAACCTGTAGGCAACATCAAGGTAGGGGCCGAAGTCAATGTTGTCTAGAGCTTCTAAAAGCTCGCCTCACACTCATCTGTCCACTGAAAAGGGGCACCCTTTTGCGTCAATCTGGTCATAGGTGCTGCGATCGAAGAGAACCCCTCTAGGAAACGATGGTAATAGCCCGCCAAACCAAGGAAACTATGAATCTCAGTAGCGGAGGAGGGTCTGGGCCAACTCTGCACGGCCTCCACCTTCCTCGGATCCACTCGAATACCATCGCTCGACACCACATGGCCCAAAAATGCCACTAAACTCAACCAGAATTCACATTTAGAGAACTTGGCATATAGCTGCTTCTCCCTCAGAATCTGAAGCACTATCCTCAAATGCTGCTCGTGCTCTTCCCGACTACGGGAATATACTAGAATATCATCAACGAAGACAATCACGAACGAGTCCAGATAAGGCTTGAACACACTGTGCATCAAATGCATAAAGGCTGCTGGAGCATTAGTCAGCCCAAAGAGACATCACGAGGAACTCGTAGTGACCATACCGAGTCCTGAAGGCAGTCTTCGGGATATCTGGCTCCCGAATCTTCAACTGATGATAACCAGAGCGCAAATCAATCTAGAGAACACCTGTGCACCCTGTAGCTAGTCAAACAAATCATCAATGTGAGGCAAATGATACCGGTTCTTCACTGTAACTTTGTTCAACTGACGATAGTCAATACACATACGCATAGAACCGTCCTTTTTCTTCACAAACAACACAAGAGCACCCCAAGGCAAAACACTGGGTCGAATGAAACCCTTACCCAATAACTCCTGTAACTGGTCCTTCAACTCCTTCAACTCAAGAGGAGCCATACGGTACGGTGGAATAGAAATGGACTGAGTGCCCGGCAACAAGTTAATAGCAAAATAAATATCTCTGTCGGGCGGCATGCCCGGGAGATCAGCTGGAAATACATCAGCGAAATCACGTACCACTGGAACGGAATCCATAGAAGGAGTGCCAATACTGACATCCCGCACATAAGCTAGATAAGCAGCACACCCCTTCTCAACTATACGCTGACCTGAGAAAGGAAATAACATGGTTGGGGGTGTGATCTAGATTACCACTCCACTTAATACGTGGAATGCCTGGAATAACCAGCGTCACAGTCTTGGCGTGACAATCAAGAATAGCATAATGGGGCGACAGCCAGTCCATGCCCAGAATAATATCAAAATCGGCCATCCCGAGCAACAATAGATCCGCTCTGGTCTCAAAACCACAAATGGTAACCAAACACGACTGATACACACGGTCCATGGCCAAAGAATCTCCCACCGGAGTGGAACATAAATGGGGGCACTCAAAGAATCCCGAGGCGCACCCAGATGTGAAGCAAAATAAGAGGACACATATGAAAAAGTGGAACCAGGATCGAATAGAACCGATGCCTCTCTGTGACAAACTAGTATAATACATGTAATGACGGAGTCGGAGGCCACAACCTCGTACAAGTAGGAATAGCATAGAATCTGGCCTATCCCCTCTCTCGAGGGTAGCCCCTGGCACCCTAATCCCCGCCCCTGGCTGGCTGGGCAGGTGGAGTGGCAGCTGGAGCTGGAATGATGGCCTGCTGGCCATGAGAACCACGCTGATGCTGCGAAGACTGAGGAGGTGCTCCTCTCCTACGCATGGGGCGCTCCCTAACCAGATGGCGAATATCCCCGCACTCAAAACAAGCTCGGGAGGATGTGGTGGCTGTGACTGACCGACCTCACCCCCACTAGTCTGACCTCTGGAGGTACCCCGCGCAGGAGGTGCACTGGAAACTGAGGGAGCATAATAAGGCTATTGAGGTGCTGGAAGAGCTGGAGAACTACCACCTGCTGACAATGCTGAAAGAACTGGACGACCGAAATAAACCCTGCCAAAACGACCAGTTGCTAAAGTGCGGGCACCAGAGAAATGGCCCGAATCACGAGACCTCGTGGCCTCCCTCTCTTCCCGCTCTCTAGATAGCGTACTCTCGATCCTCCTGGCAATGCTCATTGCCTGCTAATACGGTATGTCCGTCTCCAACTCCCTAGCCATGCTGGACCGGATCGGCGGAATAAGGCCCTCAATAAATCTCTACACTCTCTCCCGGACCGTGGCTACCAAGGCCGGTGCATGCCTGGCTAGGCGGGTGAAACTAATAGCATACTCTGATATTGACATAGAGCTCTGTCATAACCGCTCAAAATCCGAGCGCCAAGAATCCCTAAGGCTGTGGGGAACAAACTCCCTCAAAAACAGATCTGAAAACTGCATCCAGGTCAATGAAGCAGACTCCTCTGGACTACCCAGCTCGTACGTGCGCCACCAATCATAAGCGGCCCCATGAAGCTGAAAAGCAGTGAAGGAAACCCCGCTGGTCTCCACTATCCCCATGGTACGAAGAATACAATGACACTCCTCCAGAAAACCCAATGCATCATCTGTAGCCAAGCCACTGAACACAGGAGGATCATATTTCTTGAACCTCTTCAATCTACGTTGCTCGTCCTCGGAGGTAGCTAGCCCACCTCCGGTTTGTGCTGGGGCGGCAGAAGGCATAACAATAATCTCTGGAACCTGTCCCACTGGCACTCGCTGCTCACGTGTAGCGGCTGCGGGAGTCTGGGCCCCTCCCCCGGCCTTGGATGTAGCTGCAGTGAGAGGAAGCAACCCTGCCTGAGCTAAACTGGTATACATACTCATAAACTGGGCCAGGGTCTCCTGGAGTGCTAGAGTAGTAGCAGCTGTAGTCAGTGTACCAGGTGCCCGTGCTCCAACCTGATCCACCGGTGGCACCTCAGCGGCAGCGCGCGCGGGTGCTGTGGCTGCACTTCAGGCGCATCCTCGTCCTCTACCTCGGCCCCCGCCTCTGACGGCGGCAGCAGGGGGCGCGGGTGCCTGATCCTCGCGTGTACCATGTGTCTTCACCATCCGTGAGAGAATAGAAGACAGAAGTTAAGAATTGGTGTCAAAACATCACATGACAAGAAATTCAAAAGAAATGAAGATTTTTCCTAAACAGTTACATAGCCCCTCGTAGATAAATACGGACGTCTCCGTATCGATCGGCGAGACTCTAAATAACCGGTCTGTGTCCCGTGACTCCTATGAACCTAGAGCTTTAATACCTACTTGTCATGACCCTAGTCCACCAATCGTGAACCTGTCATGACGGCACCCAGTCCCAGCAACTAGGTAAGCCAAATACGTGCGGAATATAGAAGTTTATGAACCTTAAACAAGAAATAGCGGAAAGACGATATAAATAAGAATGTAATCCGTGTCGCTTGGCACATACACTCATCAACCACACCGTATAACATATCACCAAGATCGAAATCCCACGGGTAACACAGACTAAAAAGGGAAGTACAACTGTGGCTCTATACATCGATAGTATCCAAAATAACGAAGTAAGGGAAAACATCTACTATCACTATCATAATAGAAGGAGGGCCTCCGGATCCGCAGACGTAGCAGATCATACCTCGAGGTCTCCAAATACGCTGCAGAATCACCTAGCACGAGCCTGCTCTGATGTACCTGGATCTGCACAACAAAAGTGTGCAGAAAAGTAGCATGAGTACACCACGGCGGTACTCGGTAAGTGCCAAGCCTAACCTCGATGGAGTAGTGACGAGGAAGGTCAGGGCCCTACTGAGAGAACAATTACAAAATAATCAAAACAGTAATAAGCAGGAATATGTGAGAATAAATCTGAAGTAACATCAATAAGGTAATTACTACAACGGACTACGAATAACTAACTACAAGTAACCAACTCAACAAAACTCAAACCAGCAAGTCCAAGATCTGTGGGAATTGAACCCACAGTCCCATTTTATAATCAACAGTCCAGGAGCTACGGGAATTTAACCTGCAATCCCAATAACAGTATCTCTGAGTCTCCGGGAATCGAACCCGCAGCCCATGCCTCAATACCTCAAGATGTGTCTCAATTATCTCAGGATCTCCGGGAATCGAACCCGCAGTCCATATCTCAATAATATATCAATAAACTCTGGGTCTCCGAGAATCGAACCCGCAGCCTTTGTATCTCCGGGAATCGAACCCGCAGTCCATAAACAATAACACTCCGGGTCTCTGGGAATCGAACCCACAGCCCTGGGATCTCCAGGAATCGAACCCGCAGTCCACCAACACAAACAATAAAAGAAACGCACAGAGAAAATATAATAAGCTTAACTACAACTTCAACAAAAAAACCAGTGCCAACAATTATCAAGAAGTTCAAGTATGAACCCAGTCTTCATGCCATGGACCCCTTGCATCGATCAACCCTCAAACTCAGAACAGTCACAACATGCAAGCCCCCCTCCCCATGCAAACCCACCACAAAATCTAGAGAATCCACCATCCCAAATACCTTAACCAGCACAAATCTCTCCCAATGCTCTAGAACAAGAAAATGCTCCAATACAAGGGGAAGAAGAGATCAATATACTACGGTCAGAACAAGTCCTCGAATTTTCAAGCCTCAGCGAAGTAAAAGTCTACCTCTTCAGGGAACACTTAGAGAAGAGATATGTACTCAGTTGCCCACCAGCTCTCTACAAGTGCTCAATGGATATGAGACCACCCCAGGACCCTATAGTAGGGACTCATGCAGTGATCTTAGTTCCATGTCTAA
>JASVEL010003410.1:0-78865 GCA_032618575.1 Nicotiana noctiflora | reverse complement strand
GTAAAATTTCACTTCATTTGATTCCCCGTTGTGCGACTTTTTTGATTTCTAAACTTATGCATTCTATTCTCTCACAGATGGTGAGAACACGTGCTACTCATATGATCAGGCACCCGCACCCCTACTGCAGCCGTCAGAGGACGGGGCTGGTAGAGGCTAAGGACGCGCACGTGGTGTAGCTAGAGCACCTACGTGATCTGCCATCGAGATACCACCAGTAGATCCGGCCGGAGTTTAGGCACCTGACATGCCTACGGCTACTACTACTCCAGCTCTTTAGGAGACTTTGGCACAGTTCCTAAGCATGTTTGGTACATTAATCCAAGCAGGGTTGATTTAGGTTGTACCGACCACTTCACAGATTGGGGGAGGGACCAAGACTCCCGCCACCCCCACTCCAGAGCAACGAGTTCCCATTGGCCAGGTTTTAGGTATCATGGCGACACTGCCTGTAGCCCCAGTTTAGTGGGGGGTGAGGACCTTTCACCGAGTAGAGGGCAGGTGGGTCCAGGAGAGAGAGGACAGACGAGGCTAGGAGGTAGAGTATAAGGGAGTGGGTAGACCTCATAGATTGGGGAGACCCACTGGTCCTTATTTTTTATGACATGGTAGAGGGTTTGTGGGTCAGCCAGTTCAGTTTGCATATGAGATTCCATGCAGCGTTCTAATTGTTCAGCGGTCGTAGAGTACCTGTACCACACAGTTCCCATGGCCACGTCCTCCCAGAGCTTATTATAAGTGTGCTGACACACGCCATATAGTGAGGGGTTGCCCTAGATTGGGAGGAGTGCACCTCCATAGACTTCCCCACCACAACGTGCCCTGTAGAGTTCTCAAGCCATGGTTGCAGCCCCAGTTGCTACCCCACTTACTCCTATTGAAGTTGTCTCCTCTGATTCTGTCATCACATGTATTGTCATGGTTTGTTATAGAGGTGTACCGATCCTATTCTATCTAGTCTCCGCTTATTTTTATGTGTCTTCTTTTCTTGCTCTGCATTTGCGTGTACCTCGGGAATTCCTTGAGTTTCCCTATTTATGTTTCTACTCCCGTGGGAGATTCTCTTATTGTGGACCACGTTTATTAGTCATGCTTGGTTACTATTCGTGGTTTTGAGACCAGAGCAGATGTATTGTTTCTCAGCATGGGTGATTTTGATATTGCCTTGGGCATGGACTAGTTATCTCCCCATTTTGCTATTCTTTCGTTTTTCTTAAAGCTCAGCATATGGTTGAGAAGGGGCATGCCACGTATTTAGCTTATGTGAGAGATGTCAGTGTTGCTACCCCTTCTGTTTATTCGGTCCCAGTGGTACGGGATTTTCCCGATGTATTTCCAGCTGATCTTCCGAGCATGCCGCCTAAAAGAGACATTGATTTATTGCCGGGCATCCAACCATTTCTATTCCTCCGAATCATAAGGCTCCTCCTAAGTTAAAGGAATTGAAGGATCAATTACAAGAATTGCATGATAAGGGTTTCATTCAACCCAGTTTTTTACCTTGGGGTGCTCCTGTCTTGTTTGTGAAGAAAAGGGATGGTTCTATGCATATATGTATCGATTATCGGCAGTTGAACAAGGTTACAGTGAAGGACCGTTATCCTTCACCTCATATTGATGATCTGTTTGACCACCTTCAAGGTGCACACGTGTTTTCTAAGATTGATTTGCGCTCCTGTTACCATTTGTTAAAGATTCGGGAGCCAGATATCCCGAAGACTACCTTCAGGACTCGGTATGGTCATTACGAGTTCCTTGATATGTTTTTTGGGCTGACCAATGCCACAGCAGCCTTCATTCATTTGATGCACAGCATATTCTGACCATATCTTGACTTTTATTTTATTGTCTTTATTGATGATATTCTGGTGTATTCCCGGAGTCGGGAAGATCATGAGCATCACCTGAGGACAATGCTTCAGACTCTAAGGGAGAAATGATTATATGAAAGTTTTCAATATGTGAGCTTTGGTTGGATTCTGTGGCATTCTTGGGCCACATAGTATCGAGTGAGGGTATTCGGGTGGATCCGAAGAAGATAGAGGCCGTGAAGAGTTGGCCCAGACCATCCTTAGCAACAGAGATATGCAGTTTCCTTGGCATGGCGGGACATTACCGTCATTTTGTGGAGGGGTTTTCATCGATTGCTACCCCTATGACTGGATTAATCTAGAATGGTACCCCATTTCAGTGGACAAAGGAGTGTGAGGCGAGCTTTCAGAAGCTCAAGACAACTTTGACTACAACCCCAATTTTGATATCGCCTACAGATTCAGAGTCTTATACTGTCTATTGTGATGCCTCGAGAGTTGGCCTTGGAGCAGTATTGATGCAGGATGGTAGGGTGATTGCCTATGCGTCCAGACAGCCAGAGATATGACCATTGGAGATGAAGAGGATGCAGATATTGATGGTCTTTGGGAGTTGATTTTTGCGAAGACCCATAGTTTGCGGTATTCTATCCATTCGGGTGTCGTGAAAATATATCAGGATTTGAGGCAGCACTATTGGTTGAGATTGATGAAGAAAGATATAGTTGGATATATAGCATGATGCCTCAACTGTCAACGAGTGAAGTATGAGCACCAGAGATCGGGTGGGTTGCTTCAGCAAATTGAGATTCTGGAGTGAAAGTGGGAGCGGATCACCATGGACTTTATAGTTGGACTCCCACGGACCTTGAATAAGTTTGATGCCATTTGGGTGATTGTGGATTGGCTGACAAAGTCCGCTCATTTTATTCCTATGTGTATCATTTGTTATTCAGGAGCGGTTGGCGGAGATTCATATCCGGGAGGTTGTCCGTCTGCACGATATTCTAGTTTTTATTATTCCAAACAGAGGCACTCAGATCACATCACGGTTCTGGAGGGCCGTTCAATATGAGTTGGGCACTCAGGTGGAGTTGAGTACAACATTTCACCCCTATACGGACGTACAATTAGAGTGCACTATTCATATTCTTGAGGATATGCTCCATGCGTGCGTGATTGAGTTTGGAGGTTCTTGGGATCAGTTCTTGCCATTGGCAGAGTTTTCCTTCAACAACAGCTAATAGTTCATCATTCAAATGGCACTGTACGATGCCTTATATGGTAGGTGATGTAGATCTCTGGTAGGTTGGTTCGAGCTAGGTAAGGTCAGATTACTGGGCACAGATTTGGTTTAGGATACTTGGGAGAGAGTCAAGGTGATTCAGGATAAACTCCATACAGCCCAGTCCAGACAGAAGAGTTATGCGAATCGGAAGGTTTGTGATATTTTCTACATGGTTGGAGAGCGCGTTCTGCTTCATGTTTTGCCTATGAAGGGTGTTATGAGATTTGGGAAGAAAGGAAAGATGAGTCCGAGGTTTATTGGCCCTTTTACAGATATTGAGGTGAGTTGGGGATATTGCCTATAAGCTTGCCTTACCTCCCAACCCGGTAGAGGTTCATATGGTATTTTATGTTTTGATGCTCCGGAGGTATCACGATGACCCGTCGCACGTGTTGGATTTCAGTTCAGTCTAGCTGGACAAGGATCTATCTTATGTTGAGGATCCAGTGGCTATAATGGACGGGCAAGTTAAAAAGTTGAGGTCAAAGAACATTGCTTCGGTGAAGCTTTAGTGGCGGGGTCAGCCGGTCGAGGGGGCGACCAGGGGGACCTAGTAGGATATGTGCAGCCAGTACCCTCATCTTTTCACTACTTTAAGTATGTATTTGTGCTCATTGAGAGATTGTAGATTTTACTGCTTCTGATATTTTTTGCATCTGCGGTTTGGGGACCGCAAATGCGGCCACGGGTATCGCAGTTGCAGATTTTTGGTTGGGTCCTCAGGTTCCGCAGATACGGTGGACCTTCTGAAGAAGCAGAACTGCATATGTAAAAGGAGGACCGCAGATACGGCTCTTGGGTTCTTTAATGAAAGTCGTATATGCGACATTTTGGTCCACATAAGCAAGACCATAAATGCGAAAATAGCTGGGCAAATATATGAGATTTCGAGGGTTTGGTTTCAAAAGTAGAAAAATCGAATTAGAGCTCGAGAAAGGTCAATCTTGAGAGAGATTTAAAGAGGAGATCACTGAGTAACGATTATTTAATCCTGTCTAGTTATATTCCATCAATCTTTAGTTAAATTCATCATTTGATTTAGGAAAATTGGTGAAAATTGGGGGGAAAGTCCCTAGACCTTTAATTGAGGATTTGAGGGATCATTTGGACTCCGAATTTGGTGTTAATGTTATGTATAAACTCGTGACAGTAAGAGGTTTCTAAAAATATAAATTTCACCTGATTCGAGGGGCATTTTGGTCATTTTACATAGTTTCGCGTATTAGCTTTGAATTAAATTGTAGAATCAGTTGGTTGAAATGTTATTTATGATATGGAATTGAATTGAATAGATTTGGAGTTGGATACTCGTGGCAAAAGTGTGATTTCGAGTTGATTTTCGAGCCGTTTTGAAGTAAGTGGCTTGTCTAACATTGTGTGGGGGACCTTCCCCTTAAGATATGATATTTAATAATTGAATGCCTTGTACGTCAGGTGACGAGCGTACTTGAGCCATTTGTTTAAATCCGGTTTTACTTAAATATTTAGACTGAGTTTCTTTCTTACCTGCTTTATTCCATTTGCAATTATTGCCTGTGTTAGTTCAGAAAAGCATGCTTAGTTGATCTAAATTTTCTATGTGCTTAAGTTGCTTTGTTTGTACTACGTGAAGTATGTTAGACTAGAACTACTTGTTGCCTTGTATTTTTGAGTTTCGTTTCTGAATATCTTCTTGTTGTGACTGCGTATTTACATTGGGACTACGGATGTGGGATTCTTGTAGCTCCCCCCTTGTTTGTTTACTTTGGGACTACGGCTCAGATTCCCGATAGATCCCCCTGCACATTTACTTTGGGGCTACATGTTAGATTCTCATAGATCCTCCTACACATTGATATTTGGACTACAAGATGGTATCCCGGGAGATCCTTCAGATATACTCATATGATGAACTACGGGACAGTATCTCGGGAGCTCCTTGGACAGTTGATGAAATGGACTATAGGACGGTATCCTGGGAGATCTTGTTGTTGGAATTGATATTGAGCTGTTTTACTCTGTGTTACCTTATTCTCCGTGTATTATTTTGTGTCTTGTATAACCTATATTACTTCATATCTGTACTCATTATTCCTGTATATTTCATAATGTTGCAAGGCTAATTATTATATTTACTCTCAGTAGGATCCTGGCCTTCCTCGTCACTACCCGACCAAGGTTAGGCTTGGCACTTACTGGTACCATTGTGGTGTACTCATGCCCCTTCTGTGCCTTTTTCATGTGTAGATCCAGGTAGCTCTACTCAGGTATATTATCTTCGAGGCAGAGATATCTAGTAGAGACTTCGAGGTACATCTGCCACATCTGCATACTTGGAGTGCTTATCTCGTTCTAGCTTTAGCAGTTAGTCTTCCCTCATTACTGTTGTTTTAGACATTCTGGAGTTAGAGTAGTGTATTACATTCTGTTAGCTTGTGTTCCCGTGAGTTTTCGAATTTTGGGATGATATTGTAGACTTTCCCGTAATTTAGCTGTATATGCCAAGCATGTGTATATATATATATATATATATATATATATATATATATATATATATATATATATATATATATATATATATATATATATATATATAGTTTTCTTCTAGATGATCGGTTTAAATTATTAAATATCCGCAAGTTATATTGTTTCCACAGTGTTAGGCTTACCAAGTCATAGGGACTAAGTGCCGTCACGACATATTCGCGGAGGGCGAACTAGGGTCGTGACAGGTTCTGGGATGACTATGGAATTTTTCAATATTGGGACTACATGTTAGATTCTAGGTAGATTCTCCTGCACATTGATATTTGGACTACGAGACGGTATCCCGGGAGATCCTTTAGATATACTCATATGATGAACTACGGGACGGTATCTCGGGAGCTCCTTGGACAGCTGATGAAATGGACTACAGGACGGTATATCCTCATTGTTGGTATTGATATTGAGTTGTTTTACTCTGTGTTACCTTATTCTCCGTGTATTACTTTTGCCTTGTATAACCTGTCTTACTTTATATATGTACTCATTATTCATGTATATTTCATACTATTGCAAGGCTAATTATTATGTTTACTCTCAGTAGGGCCTTGGCCTTCCTCGTCACTACCTGACCGAGGTTAGGCTTGGCACTTACCGATACCATTGCGGTGCACTCATACCCCTTCTGCACTTTTTTTCATGTGCAGATCCAGGTAGCTCATTCTAGCTTTAGCAGTTAGCCTTCCCTTATTACTGTTGTTTTAGACATTCTGGAGTTAAAGCAGTGTATTACATTCTATTAGCTTGTGTTCCCATGAGTTTTCGGATTTTGGGATGATATTGTAGACTTTCCAGTAATTTAGCTGTATATGCGCATATATATATATATATATATATATATATATATATATATATATATATATATATATATATATATATATATATATATATATATATAGTTTTCTTCTAGCTGATCGATTTAAATTATTAAATTTCTGCAAGTTATATTATTTCCACAGTGTTAGGCTTACCTAGTCGTAGGGACTAGGTGCCGTCACGAGATGTTCGCGGAGGGCGAACTAGGGTCGTTACATGTTCTGGGATGACTATGGAATTTTTCAATATTCAAATTTGTTAAAGACGTTGTTATTTACTCAGTGAAGTTCATTATATATAGTTTAATGTAAAGAAAAGAAATTATTTCAAAAATACTAAATTGAGAATTTAATTAACTTTTTAGTCTTGGCTTACCTGACAGTGGTGTCTGGCGTCATCACAACCTTTAATGGATTTTGGATTGTGACAAGTCGACGCACCTTCTTTTCTTTTCCAGGAACCACAAACCTTTCAGGTTATTCCATTTAAATTTCTTCATCCATATATCCATTAAGAATGTTATCTTTACACCCATCTGATGGTTTTCAAGTCCATACACGATGGCTAACGCTATTACCATCCGAAAAGATGCAATTCTCATTACCGATAATCATGTGTCAAAGTAATCAAGACATTATCATTGTCTTAATCCTTAATCAAAATTGTCTTATATTTATCAATAATACCATCAGCTTTTATTTTTCTTTTGAAAATCCACTTAGAATCCAAAGGTTTATTTTCTGGAGGAAGATCAACCATTTTCCCAAGTAAGATTACTTAATATGAATTCTATCTTACTATTGACAACTTCTTTTCAATATTTTGCTTCCGAAGAAGACAATATTTCTGTAAACGCTTGAGGCTAATTTTCCAATAAGAATGTTAGAAAATCTTTTCCAAAGGAAGTAGTTATCCTTTGACGTTTACTACATCTTAGATTCACCTCAATAGGTGTACTTTCTTTTGCATTTTCCCGTGTTCGCTTAGATTTTCACTTAATGATTCACAATTCTTTTTATACGGAAGTATTCTTAGAGAATTCAATATTATCTGATTCTATTACCGTATTGATATGAATGTCGAGATTTTCTAATTTATGAATCAGAAAACGAAATGCCTTACTATGCATATCCTATAAAAGCGCAATCAAAATTTCCGATACGATCTCTACCTTTTTGGATTTAGGAACTTGCATTTTAGCTAAGCACCCCCACACTTAAAATATTTAAGTTGGGCTTCATTCATTCATTTCTCATATGAATGGATTGAATTTTGTTACTGGGAACTCAATTGAGTATTCAGTTAGCTGTAAGAATAACTCTCCCTATAAGATCTGGGATAAACCAGAACTTACAACAAGGCATTTTATCATCTTCTTTAACGTTCTACTTATTCTTTCCGCAATTCCATTAGATTGCACTAATTAAGGGGAAATATTTTGATAAATAATACCACATTCCAAATATATTTCTTGAAAAAGAGATTCACATTCAACGTCTCTATTATGTTGTTGAGTCAACCACAACAATTGTTGTTTGTGTCACGACATAGCCAGAATTAATAAATGGTGAAGTTCTTAATCTTCAAATCGATCTAACACATTCAGAATGAATAAACATTAAAGTTTTTAATCTTCTAACCGAGTAATACCTGATACCGGATCTAATAAACAGTGACATTTTTAGTCTTCAAATCGAGTAATATGTAACACAATCAAATTTAATAAACGATGAAGTTTTTGTCTTCAAATCGAATAATAAATTAGAGTAGATAATTTCTAAGATTTTAATCTCTAAAACGAGTATAAAGTCACTTAGACTTTAATTTTTTACAAATAAATAGAACGTCACAAAGACTTTAATCTCAACGAATGAGTGCAAAATCACGTTGATTTTGATCTCGAAGCAGGAGTAGAAAATCATGAAGATTTTATTCTTCATAATGGGTGTAGAAAATTATGAGAATTATAATTTCCTTTCAAAATGGTTTTCTAACTAAACCATCATTACACTTTAATCTGTGTCAAAGTAATCAAGACATTATCATTGTCTTAATCCTTAATCAAAATTGTCTTATATTTATCAATAATACCATCAGCTTTTATTTTTCTTTTGAAAATCCACTTAGAATCCAAAGGTTTATTTTCTGGAGGAAGATCAACCATTTTCCCAAGTAAGATTACTTAATATGAATTCTATCTTACTATTGACAACTTCTTTTCAATATTTTGCTTCCGAAGAAGACAATATTTCTGTAAACGCTTGAGGCTAATTTTCCAATAAGAATGTTAGAAAATCTTTTCCAAAGGAAGTAGTTATCCTTTGACGTTTACTACATCTTAGATTCACCTCAATAGGTGTACTTTCTTTTGCATTTTCCCGTGTTCGCTTAGATTTTCACTTAATGATTCACAATTCTTTTTATACGGAAGTATTCTTAGAGAATTCAATATTATCTGATTCTATTACCGTATTGATATGAATGTCGAGATTTTCTAATTTATGAATCAGAAAACGAAATGCCTTACTATGCATATCCTATAAAAGCGCAATCAAAATTTCCGATACGATCTCTACCTTTTTGGATTTAGGAACTTGCATTTTAGCTAAGCACCCCCACACTTAAAATATTTAAGTTGGGCTTCATTCATTCATTTCTCATATGAATGGATTGAATTTTGTTACTGGGAACTCAATTGAGTATTCAGTTAGCTGTAAGAATAACTCTCCCTATAAGATCTGGGATAAACCAGAACTTACAACAAGGCATTTTATCATCTTCTTTAACGTTCTACTTATTCTTTCCGCAATTCCATTAGATTGCACTAATTAAGGGGAAATATTTTGATAAATAATACCACATTCCAAATATATTTCTTGAAAAAGAGATTCACATTCAACGTCTCTATTATGTTGTTGAGTCAACCACAACAATTGTTGTTTGTGTCACGACATAGCCAGAATTAATAAATGGTGAAGTTCTTAATCTTCAAATCGATCTAACACATTCAGAATGAATAAACATTAAAGTTTTTAATCTTCTAACCGAGTAATACCTGATACCGGATCTAATAAACAGTGACATTTTTAGTCTTCAAATCGAGTAATATGTAACACAATCAAATTTAATAAACGATGAAGTTTTTGTCTTCAAATCGAATAATAAATTAGAGTAGATAATTTCTAAGATTTTAATCTCTAAAACGAGTATAAAGTCACTTAGACTTTAATTTTTTACAAATAAATAGAACGTCACAAAGACTTTAATCTCAACGAATGAGTGCAAAATCACGTTGATTTTGATCTCGAAGCAGGAGTAGAAAATCATGAAGATTTTATTCTTCATAATGGGTGTAGAAAATTATGAGAATTATAATTTTCTTTCAAAATGGTTTTCTAACTAAACCATCATTACACTTTAATCTCTTTCTCTAATCATATACATATATGTTCATCTGTATATATATATATATTATATCCATGATCTCAAGAATACATCAAGTATTATTGTAAGCCTGATTCAAGTCTTACAAACTTTAAAATAACCATCCACATATATTTATGCATGTCTCCAAATTGCATATATAACAATTATTCAATTTTCACTTGCCCAGGGAATAACAAAACACATGTTATTCTTAATTATGCATGCAGTTTTAAATTTATAATATGAGATCATCACATAATAAATATTACCCTAATATTATAGGATAGTAGATTAATTAATAAAAAATTAGTAGATTAAAGAAATCATAACCCGATTTTGTTGTTAGTTTTTACGTACCATCATTTATTTGAATCATTCTGTTTGGATTAAATTACGAAACACATGGTTTCTTCTCTTCATTCATTTGCTTTCCAAGAGACGCCTCTTCACTTTCTTTCCAAGAGATGCCTAATATTAGTGGTAAATTAGGTAAAAATAAATTCACTGGACAAAAATTTGTTAGATGAAACCTGAAGCATTATGACAAGCAAGCGTCGAAATTTAATTAGCTTGATCACATTAGTACTTATGCCAATCTTCAATTTCATTAGGTTTGTTGTTCCAGTTCTTTGTCTGAGCACTATATAAATGTCTAATAATTAAGTCCTTATTAATTCCTTAGGAAAAGACAAATTATTCCTTGATGATTTATGAGTGATGCTGTAAAAATCGTGGGAACTCTTGTGTCACGACCCCAAATCCGGTCGTGATGGCGCCCAGCACATTGCTAAGCCAGCCCTGACCAATCAATAACATTAACGGAGCTAGAAGCTCTTTTTAGCCCATTTAAGCATATTAAATCACGAAGCAATAGCGATACAAATAACGAAAACAGGGAACCAAGTCCCATAATACATCAACTCCCATGGACCAAGGGTCAAGAGTCATGAGCCTCTACTGAACATGAGTGTATAAAGGTTTAATAAAATACCAAGTGCGGAAAGAAATGTCAACACAAAATCAAAAGACAGTAGGAAGGGATGTCGGGTCCTGCGGACTCTGCACCTACCTCGAATATCCACAAACGTCGCCGCACAGCCTATCGGATCACCGCCGAGCAGGTACTCGGATCCGCACACAAGCGTGCAGGAGTAAAATGAGTACCGCCGTACCTCAGCGGTAATAAACAAGAGTAAGACAAATCGCGTATAAGAAATCCGCAATAAAACACTATGTAAAGCTATAATCACCTACCCTGTCATAGAATCAATCTTCACTGTACCCGTTCCAACAAATACCAATATATAGCATAACAACTAGCTAGCGTATGTAGCTAAATGCAATGCAATGCATGATATGACCGCTACGCGTGTAGCCCGACTCCAATTTTGGGTACCCGTGCTCACCGTGGGGGTTTCAGACTCCGAGGGGCTCCTACAGCCCAAGCACATCTCATAGAGATATTCCCGCGGCGTGCGTCCGATCCAACATATATCCCGCCGCGGCGCGCAGCAACTCGATCCACTACTAGTCAGCCAATATGCATACAGCCTCGCAAGCTCAAAAATAGTTTTTGAAAACTCTTTATCATTTTTCAGTTGGAAAACAAGAATATCAAGTTCCAGAGATCGGAATTGGCATAATAACAAAAATAGCTGCGGACTGGTAGTAAACTAGCATGTCTATATGATAAGACAATGATAACGATCCTCGCGGGATCCAATAACCGGCTCACGGCCCACATGTATACTCAACCGCCCAGAATGGGGTTCAACGGCTCAAGAGTGGCCATTATCACAATATATATATATGCAACCATCCGAGAAGGAGGTTCGACGGCTCTAGAATAGCCACTAATACAATATCAACAGGTTGGACTAATATGTAGTCTCCAGTTCATGATCGACCCCGCACTCACAAGAGAGTACGTGTCTCGCCGCTATACAACGTCACAAAGTGGTATACCGGGGTTTCGAACCCGCCGGTCATCACCCACATCTATTACTCACCTCAATACAGCGCGACGACTACTCCGAAATGCCCTTGCCACGAGAATCAAGCTCCGCACGCGTAGAATCCGATCAAATACAGTAGAAATACAACAAATTAGGCCAATGGGACGACACCCAATCAATATAACTCAATTTACATCAAAATTCCCAAAGTTGTCAAAACCCGACTTTCGGTACGCTTGTCGAAAAATCACGAAAGTCACATATTCGGAACCCTCATCTCAATACGAGTCTAAGCATATCAATTTTACCAAAATCGGACTCCATTTGCCCATTCAAAACCTTGATTTTCTAAAGTTCAAGCCTAGGGCTAAATCCTCCATAATTACCCCGAATTCTTCCATTTTCATGATATAATTGCATGATATTATCAATAATAATCATAATACGAGTTCATAGTTGATTACCCGATGATTTCCCTTGATTTCCTCCTCAAAATCGCCCAAAATCGCCCTTAAGCCGAGACCCCCAAATGTTAAAATGTTTCTGAAATTTTTCTAACTTCCGATACACTTACTTACAGCGATTTTTCGCTTCTGCCGAACATTTTCCGCTTCTATGCTTCCGTATCCGCGACCAAAGCGTCGCTTCAGCGGTTCCATGCCTAGCCGGCCACTTCCGCTTCTGCGAACCAAGCGGCCGCTTAGCCGGTCCCGCTTCGCGAAGCTTCCGCTCGCGGAAAAATCCGCCTCTCGCGCGTCCCTGACCGCTTCTGCGGTTTCGCCCAAGCCGAGAAACGTCCGCTTCTGGCCGACCATGCCCCAATTGCCCTCGTCCGCTTCGCGATCATCGGGTCGCACCCGCCGACCCCGCTTCAGGCGGAAAGGCGTCCGCTCTCGCGAAACACCCGCTCCTCGCGCTCCCATATCCGCTTCTCCGGACTCGCTCCCGCGACCAAAATTCCGCAGGAGCGAAAATGACGGAACCAGACTCTTCAACCTCTGCAATTTCCATGATTTTCTTCCGTTTAACCATCCGGAAACACCCCGAGGCCCCCGGACCTCATCCAAACACACCAACACATCTTAATACCTTATTCGAACTTGCTCAAATCCTCAAAACACGTCTAACAACATCAAAACCCATAATTCGCATCGAATTCAAGCCTAAATTCCTTAAAACATTCCAAATTGCACATTCAATCAAAAACCCGACCAAACGACGTCCGAATGACCTGAAATTTTGCAGGCACATCCAAAATCACCTAACGAAGTTACTGCAACTGTCGGAATTCCATTCCGACTCCCGGATCAAAATATCACCTACCGTTCGGATTTCGCCAAAATTCAACCTTAGCCAATTCAAGCCTATTTCTACACCGGGCCTCCAATTTCAATTCCGATCGCTCCCCTAAGTCACAAATCACCTCCCGGAACTATCCGAATCATCAGAATCCGATTCCGAGTACTCTAACTCAATAGTCAACTCCGGGTTGACTTTCCTTATTCAAGTCTCCTTTAAAAAGGCTATATGCCTCATTTTCAATCCAAATCACTCCTAAATCACCCGATAGACCCTAACACTGATATAAAAGCATAAAACATGCAATTGCAACATGACGGAGTGGTAAATTCCCGTAACGACGGGTCGGGTCGTTACATTCTCCCCAACTTAAACAAACGCTCGTCCTCGAGCGTACTCAGAGTTGTACTAGAAGCAACCCAATAGCTGAATGACCTTACCAAGCATATATTCGGGCGATCATACGTCACCCTATCTCACGCAAGTCCGAAAACACCATATAGTCAAAATTTCACAGCCCATCTGAACCATAAATCACATTGTACTTTCTGAAATCATATACCAATTGCTAATCCCATTCCTGTACTCAGGATACACTAGAATCCACTGCAATAAGCCATACTCACCACTCCGGGTGAGATCATATGATGTATCACACAACCCAATCACTCGAGACGATAGTCTCTAATCACAACAACTGGCCACAATCACCAAATACTAGCTGAAAAACCTTTTTCATTAGATAGAGTCTTGTTCCAACACCTTCATATCATGCCCACGGCAACCGAACACGCGATATATCGAACCCATCTCTCGGGTCAACCATTCATGAATCCATTTCACTTTTAACTGATACCACAACAGATTTCGGACCCAAATCTCGGTAATACCTTTCTAACCAACTAAAATCACATATACTCACATTCATTATTGGCTCCAACGACCATTTCGATTATAACACATCGCACTGGTGATAAGACACCTCAACACCGGCCTAAGCCACGACGAGCACAACATAGGCTCCAATAGAAACGTCTGCACACACTCGAATCATGACAGCTCAAATCATGACAACTGTCTCCAGCAAATAGAGCTGCAATTTAATCCCTCTGTGCCATCATAATATAGAACTGAGATCGCGTCTCGTATTATAGAAATAAAGTACCTGAATCCTCCTCGAGAGGTCATAACATCACGTGGCCTTGCCACGATTCGCGATTCTATCCCAACGTTATTACTCATGAAGCACCTCAAGCCACTAAGCTCAAAACGGTTAGCCACGCACAGATCTAGGTCTTGAACCCAAGCAATCAACCTCGCCCTCAGGTGAAACAATTAACGTATGCTATCAAATCCTGAAAGGACACAACCGACGTGCCATTTGCCAAGCGATACTCAAAACGAATTTTTTTTCCTCAGAAGTGGGGAAGTATTGTATACCCAGTAGCATATAACTAACTATATTTTCACAATATTCTGTCGCGGCGTGCAACCCGCTCCAATGACATACCCGTGGCGGCGTGCCACCCGATCCATGCATAACATACCTGTGGCGGCGTGCCACCCGATCCAAGTAACCCTCGTCAAATGAATACGCGTCGAGTCAAGTTGCTCATCATAATAAACATATATCGCCTCAAGTTTGGCCACATGAAATGCATCTGACAACGTTTCTCAATACTGGAACTGAATCAATGGTAGATACTTCTACACTAACATCCGCCACTAAGGTCCAACTGACAAAGCAATGCCTACCAGCCGTCCGCTGGTCCTGTGTACAACTACTCTGTTGGAGCATACTCTGATGCTCTCTGCTACGCAATTTGTGCCATTTTCCGACATAGCCCATATCACATTAGTCTAGACGACCTGGCTTATGTCAACCAGTCAGCAATCAAGTATCATAATCCGAATTCGTTTTATCAAGTCAAGAGAGAGCCTCTAAGGCTTCCGATTTCCAATAATCACAAAACGGTGTCGATGCACACGATATACAACTACTGCATAGGCGGATTAACGAGAATTTCAAGTCTCCTACACATATATAACATATGAATCACTATGCCTGATTCCGTATTTCACCGTACATATACATAACGCACATCAAGCGTCCATTCATACCACGACAGCCATTCAGAAATTTCATTATGCCATCAACGACTCAATTATTTTAGTCGATCCAACAAGAGAATACCACTCTACCATGGATATTATCAGTTTACATTACCTTGTCCCTTTGCACCATATACCCTGCCAAATTACTAGAATAGCAGTACCATTTTCTTAAATCACCAGCAGCTGTCCGCGCTGCTCAATAATTTTATCGACTTTCCATATATTATGAACTGATCTCAAAACCTAGAATATACCATTATCAACTTTCCATAACACATCGTGTATACCATATCACACTAAGACAACATGAAAATTCATATCCCTTTCCTCCGCCTCAACATTGGCGCACTCAACTAGTCAAGGACTTTCGTGATCCCATATAGAAGAAAACTCATTACACATTCCACGCTTCGCATATCGATAGGAATATACTCGTCTTCAAACCATGATAAAACACATCACAAACTATTTCTTCCCATTCATTGCATAAGTTAAACTGCCAGGACTGAGTCCTTATACCCATATTATACTCATATCGGGTTACACGACCGCCAACACTCAAAAGCTTTATTGCACAATATCTGCAAGACTCCTTACTTCAACCACATACCAGGAATTAGTCGTATTCTTTATCATACCGCTTCGGTTTATTAACAAGTCATTCCATTTACCCAGTTTCCTTTCTGATTCATCTTTGATTTAATATTAGCCACTACTGTAGCACCATAACACATGAACTCATTCCACACGAGACTCGTACATAAGACCACACGGTCTGAGACATATAGGCCACTGAATACTCTCTCAATATTTCCAGAAGGATCACATCCTACAATATTTTATTTTGAAGAACCTCTTGCGATTTGAATTCGTTATCATTACCTTCCAATACGGATTACATAGAATCCCTTCATTCACATAATATAACACAAGTACCGATCTCTTCTAACGAAACCACCATCTTTAGCCACATGTACAATTTTGAGACACCTGGCTGTTACAAGTAAAATCTTGAACACCGTAAACAATTCTCGGGCGTCAGTCATCCTTATTCAGCTGTAATTCAACTGTCTTATTGAACAGAACCACTCGTGCCTTATTAGAACTCTGACACTGCAGAACATGATTACTTACAGATACAATCAGCTATCTTTCTTTTCTATACGGTGAATATTCTTTACCAACAGCAGTTCAAAACACCCTAGTACTTCATCAGATCTACGAAGCACCATGACCTTTACTAGAATTTCCCAACATACTTAGAGACAGAATCAACATAGCACACAATAGTGCAATCAGCTAATCAATAGCAACCTCCCCAACTTAGCTCGAAGCCATTCATCAAAGCACTTTCAACCACTCATATCATTATTACCCAAGTGATGCCGAAATGTTAATATGATATTAAACTCAAGTCATTTACAAGCTTCGGCGGAGATTCGAATCATCAGAAATATTAACTCTTTTGCAATTCTTGCATTCATTCACACACAACAGTTACGCCCCCTCTTTAGGTGACAAAATCTTTTCTAAGTCCCGAATTTTTCAAAAATTCCGGCAGAGTTTCCTTTGTAAATTGGCCTATCCACCCGCCAGAGAATCACCAAACCATCCTAGCTATACTTCCACAACTCAACAAGATATCATAATGTATTTCAACCACATTAAATATCAATACTACACGAATTATATCATCACAACTTATACTTGAACCTGCGATGTATCTGCTCGAATCATGACACATATCAATACCTTTCAATTACACATGAGAATCAACCCACCTACCTCGCCTCAATTTAGAATTTCAGCACAATACCTTCCACCAGGATACACATAGCATAATCATTTTAGTCTTCCTGAGTTTAAACTTGTTCCACTACAAATAAGGCATTATACCTTCCAATTACGAGATATGATAAATAGTCACCACGCCCATAGCTCGGGGCTACACAACAGTTTAGATAAGAGTCGAACAATTAACAACTCATCCATTAATAAGCCTCCATAATACTCTACAGATCGGCACAAGGCCCCAAACATGGCTACTAGCCCAAGTACATAGATATAAGCCCAGTCTTAGTCATTATACACAGTAATCTATCAATTGGGAAGGATCAAGTCCAAATCCCCAGTCACAATACCACCACGCTCGTCACATGACGCGTATTCCATCTCAGCACATCACTTTATAGTGCAAATACGGGGTTTCAAACCCTCAATACATTATCTATTGCCACCACTCACAAAATCAGCACCTCAATGCTCAAGTCATAAACAAGGTCCAGCCTCAAGTCATCCTGACTGGCCCAACATGAACGCACAGAGATTATATCTCGCCCCTCGTTCGAGGAAATCACAAGCCATAAGGCAATTACATTACCGAGCGCTCGATGCGTACACAGACGTGTGGAAGGAATTTCAAAAATTATCTCTCAAGCTGAATCAAGTGCGCACGATAAGAATTCCAAGAAATGTGAAGTGTTTCCTAAAGGTTCGCAGCCTCCCGAGGATAAGTACAGGCGTCCCCGTACCGATCCACAAGACTCTACTAACCGGCTCAAGATTCATGAGGCCTAGTAAACCTAGGCTCTGATACCAACTTGTCACGACCCCAAATCCGGTCGTGATGGCGCCCAGCACATTGCTAAGCCAGCCTGACCAATCAATATAAACAACGGAGCTAGACGCTCTCTTTAGCCCATTTAAGCATATTAAATCACGAAGCAATAGCGATACAAATAACGAAAACAGGGAACCAAGTCCCATAATACATCAACTCCCATAGGACCAAGGGTCAAGAGTCATGAGCCTCTACTGAACATGAGTGTATAAAGGTTTAATAAAATACCAAGTGCGGAAAGAAATGTCAACACAAAATCAAAAGACAGTAGGAAGGAATATCGGGTCCTGCGGACTCTGCAGCTACCTCGAATATCCACAAACGTCGCCTCGCACAGCTACTGGATCACTGCTGAGAGGTACCTGGATCTGCACACAAGGTGCAGGGAGTAAAGCCAGACTCAGTGGTAATAAACAAGGGTAAGACAGCGCAGATAAGAAATCCGCAATAAAACACTATGTAAAGCTATAATCGGCTACCCTGTCATAGAATCAATCTTCATTGTACCTGTTCTAACAAATACCAATAAATAGCATAACAGCTAGCAGATGTAGCTAAATGCAATGCAATGCATGATATGACCGCTACGGCGTGTAGCCCGACTCCAATTTTGGGTACCCGTGCTCACTGTGGGGGTTCAGACTCCGGAGGGGCTCCTACAGCCCAAGCACATCTCATAGAGATATTCCCGCGGCGTGCAGTCCGATCCAACATATATCTCGCTGCGGCGGCGCGCAGCCCGATCCACTACTAGTCAGCTAATATGCAGATACAGCCTCGCAAGCTCAAAAATAGTTTTTGAAAACTCTTTTATCATTTTTCAGTTGGAAAACAGTAATGTCAAGTTCCAGAGATTGGAATTGGCATAATAACAAAAATAGCTGCGGACTGGTAGTAAACTAGCATGTCTATATGATAAGACAATGATAACGATCCTCGCGGGATCCAATAACTGGCTCACGGCCCACATGTATACTCAACCGCCCAAGAAGGGGGTTCAACGGCTCAAGAGTGGCCATTATCACAATATATATATATATGCAACCATCCGAGAAGGAGGTTCGACGGCTCTAGAATAGCCAATAATACAATATCAACAGGTTGGACTAATATGTAGTCTCCAGCTCATGATCGACCCCGCACTCTCAAGAGTGTGCGTGTCTCGCCGCTATACAGCATCACAAAGTGGTATACCGGGGTTTCGAACCCGCTGGTCATCACCCACATCTATTACTCACCTCAATACAGCGCGACGACTATTCCGAAATGCCCTTGCCACGAGAATCAAGCTCCGCACGCGTAGAATCTGATCAAATACAGTAGAAATACAACAAATTAGGCCAATGGGACGACACCCAATCAATATAACTCAATTTACATCAAAATTCCCAAAGTTGTCAAAACCCGACTTTCGGTACGCTTGTCGAAAAATCACGAAAGTCACATATTCGGAACCCTCATCTCAATACGAGTCTAAGCATATCAATTTTACCAAAATCGGACTCCATTTGCCCATTCAAAACCTTGATTTTCTAAAGTTCAAGCCTAGGGCTAAATCCTCCATAATTACCCCGAATTCTTCCATTTTCATGATATAATTGCATGATATTATCAATAACTAATCATAATATGAGTTCATAGTTGATTACCTGATGATTTTCCTTGATTTCCTCCTCAAAATCGCCCAAAATCGCCCTTAAGCCGAGACCCCCAAATGTTAAAATGTTTCTGAAATTTTTCTAACTTCGAATACACTTAACTCACAGGCGATTTTCGCTTCCGCGGAACATTTTCCGCTTCTATGCTTCCGTATCCGCGACCAAAGCGGTCGCTTCGCGGTTCCGTGCCCAGCCGCCACTTCCGCTTCCGCGAATCCGAGCGGCCGCTAAGCCGGTCCCGCTTCGCGAAGAAGCTTCCGCTTCTCGCGGAAAAATCCGCCTCTCGCGCGTCCTTGACCGCTTCGCGGTTTCGCCTAGCCGGAGAAACGTCCGCTTCGCGCGACCATGCCCCAATTGCCCTCGTCCGCTTCGCGATCATCGGGTCGCACCAGCCGACCCCGCTTCAGCCGGAAAGGCGTCCGCTTCTCGCGAAACACCCGCTCCTCGCGCTCCCATATCCGCTCTCGCGGACTCGCTCCCCGCGACCAAAATTCCGCGAGAGCGAAAATGACAAAACCGTACTCTTCAACCCGCAATTTCCTTGATTTTCTTCCGTTTAACCATCCGAAAACACCCCGAGGCCCCCGGACCTCATCCAAACACACCAACACATCTTAATACCTTATTCGAACTTGCTCAAATCCTCAAAACACGTCTAACAACATCAAAACCCATAATTCGCATCGAATTCAAGCCTAAATTCCTTAAAACATTCCAAATTGCACATTCAATCAAAAACCCGACCAAACGACGTCCGAATGACCTGAAATTTTGCAGGCACATCCAAAATCACCTAACGAAGCTATTGCAACTGTCGGAATTCCATTCCGACTCCCGGATCAAAATCTCACCTACCGTTCGGATTTCGCCAAAATTCAACCTTAGCCAATTCAAGCCTATTTCTACACCGGCCTCCAATTTCAATTCCGATCGCTCCCCTAAGTCACAAATCACCTCCCGGAACTATCCGAATCATCAGAATCCGATTCCGAGTACTCTAACTCAATAGTCAACTCCGGGTTGACTTTCCTTATTCAAGTCTCCTTTAAAAAGGCTATATGCCTCATTTTCAATCCAAATCACTCCTAAATCACCCGATAGACCCTAACACTGATATAAAAGCATAAAACATGCAATTGCAACATGACGGAGTGGTAAATTCCCGTAACGACGGGTCGGGTCGTTACATCTTGAATATTTCAATTGTGATATTCCACAATCTTGACGAGTACCATAGTCTAAACATATAAGAGTTTCACCTAAGCATGTGATTTTTGCCTCAAGCAATTAATTCCAAAATAAAAATATAAAAATAATTTTTGATTGAAATTGGTTTGATTATTGTGTAAAAAGTATCAGTGTGTGTTTTAAATGTTGAAAATAAAGTGAAAGAAATTTAAAACAAAATACAAAATGAAATTAATTAGAAAATATAAAAAAGTTAAGGTAATTACTAGGAAATTTAAAAATAAAAGAAAAATACAAAAATTACCAAATAAAAGAAAATACATCATTATAAAAAATACAAGAAAAAGAAGTCTAAAATACGAGGAAAATACATAAATTAAATAAATGAATACAATTTGAAAAATACAAAATAGGATAAATATAAAGAATACAAAATACAAGGTAATTTGGGCCAAATACACGAAATGGTTAGCCCAAATCAATACCCAATAGACCTGGCCCAATGTGTAATTGAACCGGCCAGTTTTCCAAAAACCAAATGACGTCGTATCTAATAATAAATCAGGGCCGTTGATATAATCAATCAACGGACCAAATAAGGCGGTTGCCAAACAAACTAAACAGCGATGTATAAAGAAGATATCAGGTCCGTTCATTTCATTTAATCTAACGGATACAATCAATGTCGTTTAAACCAAAACAACACAGCTTAATTGATAAATCACAACTAAATCAAACGTCGTCGTTTAAAGGGAGAAATAATCCGGACCGTTCATCTCAGCTAATCTAACGGCTGATAACTAAGGGCCTAAGTTTGATATATATATATCTCTTTCTCTCATGTTCATTCCATCACAATACACACACTCTCTCACATATCTAAACCCTAGCCGCCTCTATTCTCTCCTTCCTCCTCTCGCAGACCACCGGAACCATACCGATGGTCTACCTCTGTTCATCCTCTCCGGCTCAGGCCATCACTCACAAACCCCCTTCCTTCCTCCTATAACACATTACCCCATTAACCTCGCCCAGACATCACACTAGTCCCCCAGTTCTTGAAACTCCGGTCGCCGGAACCCTAGTTGGCGACCACCCAAACTATGAATCAGTCTTCCATATTAACACCACAGAACTGCCTTAAAACCCTCTTTCACCCCACCCAAGTCACATCTTTTGAATATCAGCCAAACTCGTCGAATATTTAAAAATGTCTCGCCGGAACCCTACTCCGGCGGACACCCAAAACCAAAATCTTTCAAAACCATAACCAGGGTCTCAAAATACCCCATTTCATATCCAAACTAGACTTCTCGAGTCCGTCTGAAAGATCTACTGTAAAAAAGAGACTCAAAGTCTCTGAATCATCAGAGAACCAAGAATAAGAAAGAGAAGAAGAAAGAAAGGAAAGAAGAAAAAAAAGAAAGGAAGAGAGAAGAAACCCCCAAAAAGCTAAGTACGCTAAGCCACTTTTGTTTTCTGTGCACTCTTCTGTGTCATTATTTGATTAAAACCTGAATCTATCACATGTCTAGAAGATATATCTGTATATGCTTGAAATTGATTAAGTATTCTTTTGGTTCTGATTGTAGCTATCTGTTAAATCGCATGCTGTTAGTTGTTTGATGTTCTTGTTCAATAGATCCTGTCTCGACTAAGGGTTTTGATTAATTAGGATTCAACTATTATCAATTTGTCTCTCTGAATGCTGATTAATTAAAGTTAGTTGTAATTGGGGCTATATGTACAAGACTACATAAAACTGGCTATTATTGCAATATGATTTACATGTTTGGTTCTTCTGAACTTCTGAGTACTTAGTCACATTTAGGTTATAAGTGCAAATGACTAATGTGGCTATTATTGCAAAACAGTGTAACTTCTGACTTGTAAAGTCATTTGTGATTATTTTTTGTAAAGTGGTTAACCCTGAGAGAGTTTTACTTTGTCTAAAATTGGCTAAAATATAAAGTCAAGTCTCAGGGGTTATATTTTAAACACTGTTGATTACCCCAGGTCTTAACAAACCTAAGGGTAGGTCGGGTGAATATATATAAGTGAAGGGTAAAAGGGGAATAGAAATTGGTATTTCTGAGATTAACATAGAAGTAATGAGGGCATAAATGACAATGAGACATGGTTTTATTGAAAATATATGAATAATAAAGGGTGAATTAGGCACAGTTAAAAGGTAGATAGGTAATAATTCTTAGCAAGTGAGGGCAACTAAGTTATTTCTGCCCAATAGAATAGTAAAGAATAACCTGGAACCTTCTAGCAGGGGTTCAAGTACATTTTCGTTAAAAATATCCTATACTTAACTGAAATAAGTGAAAAAGAGTAGGGGTGGGATATATGAATAATTAATTCAAATTTTCCTCCCAATTCACTCTATAAATAGGTTGTTTTAGGCCTAAATTAAGGGGTTCAAATTTTAGAGGGTCCAGATTTTGGGAAATTTTGAGATAGGTTGAGAGTTTAAAAGTTCAGAATTACAAAAGCTCTGAAACTTCCATACTAAAGTCCTACCGGTCTTCTACTTAGCTGATAGTTCAAGTATTATTTCTGGAATCTATGCTGGTCGTTTCTCTGCTTGTTTACTTCGACTTTGCTGGGTTTACAATTTGCTCGAGTTATTTGTTGGTTTATCTGTTGGATTTTGGGGATTTGTTGTGTTGATTCATTCTTGTTTGTTGTTGCTATACCATCATTGCTGTTGCTGATTTTCTTTCTTCTACAAGCCTAGAACTCACCAGTTTTATTATTTGAGTCAGGTACACAACTATGACCTGGTGTTGTACTTGAATCACTGTTGAAGAAATAAAAATGAAAATCTTACTCTAGCTGAATCAATTGTATACTTGTAATTTCATTATGTAGTTGTAGTTGTTAGATTTCTATAATTCTATTAGGACTGGGTTGTAATAAGTATTAGATTAGATTACTATGCCTTAGACTTAGTAATAATGACGGTGACATGAACCTAGGTTAAATAAAATAAGTAAAACGACCACCTAAATCTAAGGTAAAACTAACACAATCGTAGTTAAATCACCTTAATTTGAACTATTATAAATTGAACTTGAAGTACAAACGCCTAGACGTTCTATAAATCCAGTTCTGAATATGAATTAGTCAATGCCAAAAATATAAGTATCTTTGAATCCCAAACTGTATACTTGTCACGACCCAAATCCGGTCGTGATGGCGCCCAACCATTAAGCTAGGCCAGCCAGACCAACTATTACTTATCACAACGACTATCAGTCCCAAATGGACATTCCAAGAAGAATATATGAGTCAAAGGACTCCAATAATAATAATAATGAACAAAATACTGACACTCCCAAAGATCTGGAGTCATAAGTCTAGAGCGTCTAACAAACCCAATAGAAAATAGAGAATACTGTTTAGAAATACTCAAGTCTGAATATAAGATAGCAACTGAAAAGAGGAGGAGAAGCTAGGTTCTGCGAACGTCGGCAGCTACCTCAGCAACTCGTTATGACACTGCAAACGCTGGAAATGCCTGTCTACTGCTCCTGAGTACCTGAGTCTGCACACAAAAGGTGCAGGGAGTAGGGGTGAGTACTAAGTACTCAGTGAGTAATAAATATATAAAAGCAACTGAAAGTAGGAAATCCACAAAATACCACAATATGAAGCTACACTACAGTCCGAATCTCCTACGAACTAGCATCAATAGTACAATATAGCTACCACAGAGTAATTCAACAAATAAAGATGCAATGTAATGCACATAACCGCTATGGCGTGTAGCCCGATCCATTTAACGTCGACGGCGCTCACTGGGGGTGTGTACAGACTCCGGAGGGACTCCTACAGCCCAAGCGCAATACTGTTGCGGCGTGCATCCCGATCCTCATATCAACCGCTGCAGCGTATAGCCCGATCCATCCTCAGTCCACATAAATCAGATAAGTCACAAAAACAGTTCATTTTTCTAAATTCCAGTTTCCAGTTCATAATTTATGAAAAATACTTAACTTTTATTTACTTTGCAAAAACCGGTGACTTAACATATCAATAGTGTGATTTCAATTTCCAGGACTGAGATCAGTGATTTAAGCAAATATAGCTATCACATAAATATTGTCCTCTAAGGACGCTACAGGTCGGCACAAGACCCCAAACAAGGCTTACCGCCCACAAATATATCAAATACAGTGTACTTCCAACATTAATAACGTATTATTCATTTTCGGGATGGATCAAGTCTCAATCCCCAGTCACAATCAACCTCGCACCTGCCACGGTGTGCGAGCCACGCCCTACTAATATCACAATGTGCTAAGCCGGGGTTTCGAACCCTCAGGCTACCATATACACAAACTACTTACCTCTAGCCGGTCGTAGATTCATCCGCGATGCCTTTTCCTTTGAAATTCGCTCCCTCGTGCGTAGAATCTAGTCAAATCACAATAATTATATCAAATACGGGTCAAAGAATCATAACCCATTCCAATTTACATGAAATTCGCATAAATACATTAAGATGGTAATACCCGACCATGGGCCCACTACTCGGAAAATTCCCAAATTTGTACCAACGCGATCCTCGTCTCTCCACGAGTCCGTGCATATAAAATTTATCAAAATCGGACTTCAAATGGCCTTTCAAAACTCAAAATCCCATTTTCAATACCTAGGCCACAATTTTTCAATATTTCTACCCAAATTCATGAAGATTGATGTTAATTCTACCATAAAATCTTGTTTTTGAGTCAAGAATCTTACCTCCGATTAATACCTGATGATTTCTCAGTGTTTTCCTCGAGTTTTCTTCTCTCTATGGCTCAAAATTGTATTTTGGGTGAATGAACCCGTAAGCCCTCTGTTCTAAAATTTAATTTCACTACCAGAACAATTTATTCTACGCGTTCGCGTGAGCTCCCATGCGTTCGTGATGAACAGCTCCCTTTTACTCTTCGCGAACGCGACGACTCCCACGCATTCGCGAAGCTCGACTCTGACTTACCCTACGCGAACGCGAACTCCACCACACGTTCGCGATGAACAAAATTCCCAGCCGCCTATTTTTCTTCTACGCGTTCGCGATACTCCTCCCATATTCAAGCTTCCTTCAAACATGCTATTTGTTTCATTTTCAACCCGAATCACTCCTAACTCACCCGATATATTCTAATACTGATTTAAAAAGCATAAGATATGTAAATGCAAGGTAACGGGGTGGTAATTCCTGTAACGACGGGCCGGGTCGTTACAATACTGTTACTCAAGTTAATCTAGTTTTAAATTTGTTTCGTGATTTTGCAATCTGGTAGTCATTTGAATCCTCTTAGTTATGCTAGAATATTATCGTCTTTAATTGAATAAAATGACAGAAATGATTAATATCATAATAGCAATTTAAGTATTGGACTCTGCCAATTGGATATTGAAATCATCATTCTGGATGAATTAGTAACATAAAGTCAGTAGTGATTAAATACGAATTATATTTGTAGATTGCTGCATTTATCGAATGTTGTTAGAAATGATAATCATCTCCTATTTAGCCTCAAATGTGAAAGATCTGGGCCTAGTCACGAACTCAGGCCCTGATCAGGATAAAATGGCAATTAAGCCCATAAGTAAAGAAAGAGACAGGTGCTGGGCCTTAGTGACCCAGCTACATTTGACTGTAGACTGGTAAGTCGGTCTAAAGTCCAGGCCCAACGATAAATATGGCCTGGACTCTTGTACACAGCGTTGTAAAAAATTAAAAATGCAACAGTTATATTAGGATGAAAAACCAAAAATAGAAAAATGTAGTTATTTAAGATTGGACCTTAATAAAAATGGAGATGAGCCTCACTAAACCACAAATACTTAATTATGGGGCCCTCGAATAAGTTTCAATATAAAATTCTAGATTCAGAAGGACCGTTTAGCGAATTTCACGGTCTTTTCCAAAATTAACAAGACGTAGATACTTTAGGCACGATTTGTAATAAATATACATTCCTAATACGGGTGCACATTTATGTGACCCAAATCCAAATCTCGGCGGAGTTGAAATGTACTAAAGTCACATGCGTATTGGTACGGTGTGACTCAAAATGCATTTTCGCGACGTCGCAATTCTTTATAAAAATAACAAAGCGGAACACTAATAAATCATGAAAATGAAACATATGAAAATCAGATAAAAACAAAGACAACAATTGAGCGACCGTGCTAGACCTACAGAATTCGGGAGTGCCTAACACCTTCTCTCGGATTAACAGAATTCCTTATCTGGATTTCTGATTCGCAGACTGTAACAGAGTCATAATTTCCTCGGCTCAGGATTAAACTGGTGACTTGGGACACCATTATTTTCCCAAGTGGTGACTCTGAATTTAATAAATAAATCTTGTTCTGATTGTCCTTTAAGTGGAAAAACTCCTTCCCTTTGGATATTATATCCCTTTCTCGGGGTATAGTAAAACCAAAACAGGGCACTGTGCGAAAGCATATATGAGAATTGACGTAAAAAGGAGGTGTGACATCACCCACAGATCTAATGTAATTTGAAAGTTCTGATTGGCCTAATAATGTATAGATTTACCATTGTCCAGTGACGACACCAATTACGTGGAGTGAAAGATTACTTCTTCTCTTCATCTACCAGCCATCGTAAGTATAAGTGCTTTTCGGATCAGTTTTGCTTCATTCGTTTCTCTCCATAGTCCATATCACACCAGTAATTGTACTGTTTACTTCATCTTTCCTCTTATCAGCCGTCTCAACACAAAAGAGATGAACACAAAAAATAAATATTAAATTTCTTAAGATTGTTGGTGATATAGTGTTAAAAATTAGAAAATCAAAGAAGTAAACAAACGTTAATTCAATAACAAAATGTGAAATAATAATTCCGAGCCCACAAGTTGCTTGTGTGTCCTTAAAGAATTTAATCCCCTAACTATTTTCCAAGTTTTTAGATTAATTCTTCCCAGGATAGAACAAAATAACTATTCTGCAATACTGGCAATCGAAACTACAGAATTTCAGCGAACTTAGTAGACGGAGCAAATAACGCTCGACACTTATGCTTATTTGAAAATAATGCAATAATATAGAAAAAATGGGAGTAATTTTTAGATTTTTTCATATCTTAAAAATGAAGTCAAGACTATAAATTTATAGAGAAAGAAGGGTGAGATGGAGATGTGCAATCCAAAAGGTGCCTCTTCTATTTCTCATTCACACCATTTAAAGAAAAAATGCAACAGTTTTACCTTCAATTTATTTCGCTCACCCATTTTCTTAAATTGTTAGCTTTCTTATTCTATAATCTGTATTTTATAGTGCTTGAATACATCTCATGCATTCAAATTCATTGAGGAAAATGAGTGAAAGAAATACAATTAAGAAGGTAGAAACATATTTCTGTTAGTAAATCCTTCCCTGCAGAATCTTCTGTGATGGTGAGATATTCCGTTTATTTTGGCCAGTTTTCTTATTATTCTTTATCCAATAACGCAATTTGATTTAACTTGTTAAAGAGATCCAAATACAGAAAAGGAGTCAAACCTTCAGAAAGTTTGGGAGTTATTTACTCACATGAAGACAAATACATTGTGGGTTAATGTTAGATTCAAGCAATCAAATTATAATCCATGAATTCTACGGAAGGAAAACCCTAATTTGATTGTTCTAGAGAGAAGAAGATACAGAAATTCATCTCTGTATATTGAAAGAATAATATTCGTATATACACAAATATCCTAATGGAGTATTTATACTAAGTCAATAAAAGAATGGCTAAGCTAATAAAAGAATGGCTACTCATTATAGATGTGGCTTAGTATACAAATATCATTTACACAACTTTGTACAATAGTCAAGTTTGGCCTGGATCTATTTTTTCTGCAGTAATTGTTGGGCATGTAGGAGTTGGGCCATTTAATTTTTTAAATCCAACACCCCCTGCCAAGCTGGAGGGTGAGAAAATACCCATCTTGGAAAATAAACTTTGATATTGAAGGCATGTGAGGGGCTTGGTAAGGATATCAACCAGTTATGAGGCATCATGAATATAATGCAAAGAGATGAGACCAGTAGTAAGCTCCTCCCGGACAAAATGACAATCAAGCTCAATGTGTTTGGTCCGCTCATGGGATATAGGGTTCTTGGCAATGCTAATTGCAGATCTGTTATCATAATATAAAGGGATAGGAGTAGAAATATGAATGCCCAGATCACCTAATAGCCTGACAAGCCGTGTAAGCTCAACAACAGTCTTTCGAAGGGCCATGTATTTAGCTTCAGCAGATCATAGAGAAACAATAGGCTGTTTCTTGGATTTTCAAGTGATAGGACTACCCCCAAGAGTGACATAATAAACAGACATAGATCTCCTAGAAGAAGGACACCCTGGCCAATCTGAATCCAAGTAAGCAACGTGGGAGAAGCCCTGAGTATTATTAAGAATAATACCCCTGGCAGGATCTTTGACCCAATACCTTAAAACATGCAGAGTTGCTTACATATGAGCAGATATGGGGGCATGTAAAAACTGACTGAGGTGTTGAACAGAAAAAGAAATAACAGGTCAAGTACGTTAGAGAAAGTTCAGCTTCCCTATAAGCCTTCGATAAGGGGAAGCATCGGGTAAAGGGTCACCAGCAGAAGGAGTAAGTTTGGTAGACTAATCTAAAGGAGCAACAACAGGAGAAGCAGAAGCATAATGAAATTCAGTAAGAGGTTCCTGGAGATATTTGTGTGGATTAATCAGCAGCCCTTGAGGCAGATGGGTCACCTCAAGCCCCAGAAAGTAATGAACATAACCCAAGTCCTTAATTTTGAACTGAGAATTCTAATATGATTTGATAGAATCCAACTCAGATGTAGCATTGCCCACCAAGAGAATATCATCCACATACACATCAATAAAAACAGAAAAAGAAATGGTGATTTTAGAAAATAGAGAGTAGTCATTCAGACTAGATGAATACCCCAAGGAGGTGAGGGCAGTAGAAAGCTTAGCAAACCATTGTCTGGAAGCTTGTTTGAGCCCATACAAAGATTTCTTTAGTTTGCATACTAATGGAGGACCAGAAAAAGAGGAGGAGACAGTAAGACCTAGAGGAATATTCATATAAAACCCCCTCAGAAAGATCCTCATGTAGAAAAGCATTGTTGACATCAAGTTGATATATAGACCAAGAGAATTTTGCAGCTAAGGCAAGTAACCATTGATTGTATTAAACTTGATGACATGAGAGAAGGTCTCAAAGTAGTCAATACCAACCTGCTGAGTATCCCCCATAATAACCAATCTATCTTCGTATCTCTCAATGCTGCCATCAGATCTTTGCTTAACTTTATACACCCATTTGGAAGGAATAACTTTCTTTCTAGGAGGTAAAGGTACAATATTTCAAGTTTGGTTAGATTCTAGGGCTTGAAATTCTTTTAACATTGCGTCCTGCCAAGCATGATTGGAAGCAGCATGATGGTAGAAGGAAGGTTAAAAAAAATTGGATGATTTAAGGGGATGAGAAGAAGAGGATGGATCAGGAAAGGAAGTAGGAGGGACATCATAGAAGATGTAATCCTGAAGGCGGTGAGGAACAATGGTAGGCCTAGAAGATCTTCTCAAGGGGGGAGAAGAAGGAGGAGAAAGTGGTGTGGGTAAAGGTACAGAATCAGGCTTAGGAGAATGAGAAGAAGAATATAGTGGTGATGAGACAGTAGGAAGAAGATCACAAGGTTGTATAGTGAAGAAGTAGAAATGGTAGGATTGTTAGGAATGATGTGTTCAAAAAAGGAAGAAGTATTAAAGGAAAGAAACCAGAGGGTGGAGAAGTGGATGGAAATATGTGTTTAGCAAATATGACATCCCTGGAATAAAAGATGGACTTTGTACCTAGATTCAACAATTTGTACCCCTTTTTGTTAAAACCATAGCCAAAAAACACAGAAGGAATAACTCTATATTGGAGTTTATCTCAAGAAGGATGAGGAACAGATGCATAAGCTAGACACCCAAATGATCTGAAATGATCATAGGTGGGTGGCTTACCAAATAATGCTTCATAAGGTATTTTATTGGAAAGAACAGTAGAGGGAAACCTGTTGATGAGGTATGTAGCAGTAAGAACACACTTCCCCCAATAGTTAGTAGGTAGTTTGTGTGAGCACGTAATTTTTACCCTAGATATGAGTTATTCCCATAAAATTTAAATAAATAATTTTTCCTTATTTTTACAATTTATATGTTAATTGCTCATGTTAATTCATATAAAAATACAAAAAAGAAATAAAATACAGAAAATAAAAAAAAATACAATACAAATACCAAGTGAAAATACAATACAAATGTGAGAAAATAAGAGTAAAGAGAGATTTGATTCGGGCTAAAAAATACCCCAAAATCCCAAGCCCAAATTTCCAATGACCCAACCCCAAATAAACCCAAACAACCCTAGCCCATTCTCTACAAAAATACCCATCTCATTCTTCTCCATTCTGACTATACACAACACACACAGACAAAAAAGAGGGACGCAGCTGCGTAGCATACCAGGAGACTCCCATCCCCTGCGTTTCTTCACAAGACCCCACCCTCCGATTTCAACTTCTCAAAACAATGAAGCTCTTCTTCATACCATGAGCTTCTTCTTCATGAATCTCTAAACTCCTTTTCAAGTAAATTTCTTGTCAAGTCTCTTGGACAAAATATTTCTTATGATTTGAGCACCTGATTAGTGTCACTCCATTCAATAGTTTGTACAACACAACTCATGAACTCCCCCAGCATCATCTTATTCTACAAGAAAAGTAGCAGCCATGAGAGAGCAACCTGGAAAAGAGATCGACAATAGCTAAAATTAAGAACGACCCCCATCGTTCTTCATCTTTCACCGTCGATCTCGCCGGAAATGAGAGCAACAATAGTGAAAAGTTTATTTTATTTTCTTCTCGTTCTTTGGTTTTCGTCGAAAAGCATTAGCGTTTCAGTTGAGTTCGTTAAAGCCAGTTCATAGGTAGGTAGCTCCGTCCATTGGGTCAGTTCATTCTCGTTCCATTTATCGACAATTTGAGGTTCCGTCCGTGCTGCTGTTCGGTTCGAGTTCCATTACGGCCACTGTTTCATTTTGCTCGTGTAACTGTTGAACATTTGAGAGGTTCAAAAATTCATTCCAGGTGATTTTCATTTTTGTCAATACTCGATCTTGTGTTGAAAGTGAGATTAATCAATTTGAGTTGAAAGTTTGATTTGAATTTGTTCCTTACCCATGCCCGACTACGACTTAAACAATAAATTGATTTCATGAAAGCTTATTGAGGTATAAAATTGTTTAGACGGATGCATAGGGATATGATGATAGCATATTAAGGCACAAATGGAAAACAACTACTTGTTGAGTTGATTGGTAGGTCAAGTCCTTTATTCTTATTTAATTTGTTCTATTTGTTCGACCGTGATGAGTGAAGTTTTGAATCTACACAATAAGTTATGTGGTTGTTCTTCATGGATTTTGAATTCAACCGAGAGAGCTACAAAGTAGCTAACCAGAACTTACGGGTTTAAATTTATTATAAGTGGGTTTGGTTTTGACTTGTGTGATTAATGATATTTGTTTCCTAGCAAGAAGGCGATTGGTCACGAACTTCTCTGTT
Source organism: Nicotiana noctiflora (assembly GCA_032618575.1). Taxonomy (NCBI): domain Eukaryota; kingdom Viridiplantae; phylum Streptophyta; class Magnoliopsida; order Solanales; family Solanaceae; genus Nicotiana; species Nicotiana noctiflora. Next base: position 46,529 of record JASVEL010003410.1, on the reverse strand, counting down.
ATAATTGTCACTGTTTTTTTTTTCCACCATTTTTATATGCCCCCCTATAATATACTTTGGCACCTTTGTTCAGAATATTGCCTTACATACCTTTCTCTAGCTAGCATTTTATTTGGTTAAGAAGTACTTAAGGTTTTGTTATTTTCCATGCCAAGTATAAGTCAGGTGCAGATCCCTTGTACAGGTGTAAGTCCATGAGAATAATTTTAAAATTATTTAATGATTGTTAGTCACCTGGAATGAGAGGGTGGAGGTATGGCTTTAACAGGGAGTGTAATGGCCCTCACTTTATTAATATTAAATCTTTAGAGATTGAGGTGCGCCATGACAATCAAAAATGACAAATGCATGGCCCTCGCTTAGTTAATATATTGGTCTTTGGAATTCGAGGCGTGCCATTTAGCAAATTTTTATGGCCCTCGCAAAGTTGTAAACACGTAGAATCTTTAGGTGCGTTAGTTAATAATAATACCTTGCTAATCACGGGTGCGCATTTATGTGACCCAAATCTTACTCTCGGCGAAACTGAAATACATTAAAGTCACAGGCGTACTGGTTGCGGTGTGGTTCGAAATGTGTTTTCGTGACGTCGCAATTCTTCTAAAAATTAAAAAACGGGACATTAGAGGCACATAATTGAAATATATAAAGAAATCAGATAAAAACAAAAATTGCAGTTGAGCGACCGTGCTAAAACCACGGAATCCGGGAGTGCCTAACACCTTCTCCCGGGTTAACAGAATTCCTTATCCAGGTTTCTAGTTTCGCAGACTGTATACAGAGTCATAAATTTCCTCGGTTCGGGATTAAACCGGTGACTTGGGACACCATTATTTTCCCAAGTGGCGACTCTGAATAATTAAATAAATCGATCCCGTTCCGACTGTCCTTTAAGTGGAAAAACTCATTTCCTGATTATTATTATATCCCTTCTCGGGGTGTAGTATTAAACAGTGGCACATTTACGTTACGCTGTGTGTGAGAAAAAAAGGAGGCGTGACAACCAAGGAAATTTATGACTCTGTAATACAGTCTGCGAAACTAGAAACCTGGATAAGGAATTTTGTTAACCCGGGAGAAGGTGTTAGGCACTCCCGGATTCCGTGGTTTTAGCACGATCGCTCAACTGCAATTTTTGTTTTTATCTAATTTCTTTATATTTCAATTATGTGCCTATAATTTCCCACTTTTTAATTTTTAGAAGAATTGCAACGTCATGAAAATACATTTCGAGCCACACCGCAACCATTACGCCTGTGACTTTAATGTATTTCAATTTTGCCGAGAGTAAGATTTGGGTCACATAAATGCGCACCCGTGATTAGGAAGGTATTATTATTAACTAACGCGCCTAAAGATTCTACGTGTTTACAACTTTGCGAGGGCCATGAAAATTTGCTAAATGGCACGCCTCGAATTCCAAAGACCAATATATTAACTAAGCGAGGGCCATGCATTTGTCATTTTTGAATGTCATGGCGCACCTCAATCTCTAAATATTTAATATTAATAAAGTGAGGGCCATTACACTCCCTGTTAAAGCCATACCTCCACCCCCTCATTCTAGGTGACTAACAATCATTAAATAATTTTAAAATTATTCTCATGGACTTACACCTGTACAAGGGATCTGCACCTGACTTATACTTGGCATGGAAAATAACAAAACCTTAAGTACTTCTTAACCAAACAAAATGCTAGCTAGAGAAAGGTATGTAAGGCAATATTCTGAACAAAGGTGCCAGAGTATATTGTAGGGGGGCATATAAAAATGGTGAAAAAAAGAACAGTGACAATTAGAACAGAGAAGTTCGTGACCAATCGCCTTCTTGCTAGGAAACACATATCATTAATCACACAAGTCAAAACCATACCCACTTATAATAAATTTAAACCCGTAAGTTCTGGTTAGCTACTTTGCAGCTCTCTCGGTTGAATTCAAAATCCATGAAGAACAACCACATAACTTGTTGTGTAAATTCAAAAATTCACTCATCACGGTCGAACAAATAGAACAAATTAAATAAGAATAAAAGACTTGACCTGCCAATCAACTCAACAAGTAGCAGTTTTCCATTTGTGCCTTAATATGCTATCATCATATCCCTATGCATCCGTCTAAACAATTTTATACCTCAATAAGCTTTCATGAAATCAATTCATTGTTCAAGTCGTAGTCGGTCATGGGTAAGGAACAAATTCAAATCAAACTTTCAACTCAAATTGATTAATCTCACTTTTAACACAAGATCGAGTATTGACAAAAATGGAAATCACCTGGAATGAATTTTTGAACCTCTCAAATGTTCAACAGTTACACGAGCAAAATGAAACAGTGGCCGCAATGGAACTCGAACCGAACAGCAGCTCGGACGGAACCTCAAATTGTCGACAAATGGAACGGAAATGAACTGACCCAATGGACGGAGCTACCGACCTACGAACTGGCTTTAACGAACTCAACTGAAATGCCAATGCTTTTCGACGACAACCAAAGAACGAGAAGAAAATAAAATAAACTTTTCACTGTTGTTGCTCTCATTTCCGGCGAGATCGACGGTGAAAGAGGAAGAACGATGGGGGTCGTTCTTAATTTTGGCTATTGTCGATCTCTTTTCTAGGTTGCTCTCTCATGGCTACTACTTTTCTTGTAGAATAAGATGATGCTGGGGGGTGTTCATGAGTTGTGTTGTACAAACTTTTGAATGGAGTGATACTAATCAGGTGCTCAAATCAGAAGAAATATTTTGTCCAAGAGACTTGACAAGAAATTTACTTGAAAAGGAGTTTAGAGCTTCATGAAGAAGAAGCTCATGGTATGAAGAAGAGCTTCATTGTTTTGAGAAGTTGAAATCGGAGGGTGGGGTCTTGTGAAGAAACGCATGGAAGGGGAGTCTCCTGGTATGATGCGCAGCTGCGTCCCTCTTTTTTGTTTGTGTGTGTTATGTATAGTCAGAATGGAGAAGAATGAGATGAGTATTTTTGTAGAGAATGGGCTAGGGTTGTTTGGGTTTATTTGGGTTTGGGTCATGGAAATTTTAGGCTTGGGATTTGGGGTATTTTTTTAGCCCGAATCAAATCTCTCTTTACTCTTATTTTATCACATTTGTATTGTATTTTCACTTGGTATTTGTATTGTATTTTTTTTTATTTTCTGTATTTTATTTCTTTTTTGTATTTTTATATGAATTAACATTAGCAAGTAGCACACAAATTGTAAAAATAAGGAAAAATTATTTATTTTTATGGGAATAACTCATATCTAGGGTAAAAATCACGTGCTCACAGTTTGGACTGAAAAAGGAGTGCTCTAGCAGTTTCTAACAAATGTTTGTGTTTTCTTTCTATTATTCCATTTTATTAACGAGTGTGTGGGCAAAAGATTTGGTGTGAGATGCCAAGAGAAGTGAGGTATGCTGCTTATGAAGAAGCAGATCCTAGTTCAAAAGCATTGTCAGTCCTAATGACTTCAATGGAAGCATGAAATTGTATGGACACCATGGCAATAGAAGATTTGATGATGGAAAATGCAGTACTTTTACATGATAGAAGATGTGTTCGGGTGACCCTACTACAATCATCTATAATGGTTAGAAAATACCTAAAACCATTATAAGTAGCAGTGTGGTATGGCCCCCAGTGATTAATGTGAACAAGTTAAAAAGGTTTGTTAGAGTGTGAAGCACTTTCAGGAAATGGTAGTCATTGTTGTCTAGCCATTGGACATATTGTACATGTGAGAGATTGTTTAGCAGAAAATTTACTAGATAGATGAGGAATAGAAGTCATTTTTGCAAAAGGTATACTCCCCATTCTTTGATGTCAAAGTACATCATTTTTTGTTACAGAACTGGAATTGCAAACAACATGAACAACATTAGAATTTCCAACTACAGAATCATGAACAACAAAAATAGGAAATGAAACAAATTTAGGAAGGCATTCAACTACATAATTAATCTTGGGAAAAGAAGAGGTAGAACAAACATTTTCTTGAGAAGGATCAGTTGCTGCAATACCATGAGATGACAGTTTCAGAATATAGAATCCATGCTCAACCTTAGCACTTTCCAGTGGCCTCTTCACAGAACGGCCCTGTAACCAATATGAAATGTTAGTAAGGAGTGCATAACACTTGAGTTGAGAAAGAAGTTGATGTATACATATTAAGTTGCAATAGAAATAGGGTACTATTAACACATCAGTTAGAATGATACTAGATGACAAGGAAAGGCAACCAAAAAAGTAACTTTTACTTTATATCCATTTGGTAGGTTGTATATCATGCAGAAGATGTTTACGAGGTGTCATAGTATTATTTGCTCCTGAATCTAGGATCCAAGAACTAAAGTTGTTATGGATAGCATGACATAAAAAATAACCATATAACCTACTAGTCAGATTTTTGTGCCAACCTGCAAAGTTTGCATATTGGGGATTCCTGGGATGTCGACTGTTGGTTTGTAGAAGATGCATGCATCTTATGGAACAGAGACATAAGGTGAGCATATTGTTCCTTAGAGAAACCATGTGGAATGTCTTCATTTTGAGGTGAATTAGGCTTAGTTGATGTCTGTTCTGAGGACTCAATCTGTATACATGCAGCAACTTTTCTTCCTTTGGTAAACTTGAAATCTTGAATGAAACCATTTAGTTTGTAACACGTTTCTACAGTATGGCCAGGCTTTTTGCAATATTTACAAGATATTGTACCTCTTTTAGGTTCAAAATTCACCCTCTAAGTATATTTTCTAATGGTATTTGGTTGGCAATGAGTGGAATTGGACCTAGAGTTGGCTATGAAGGAAGTAGAATTAGAAGAGAAAGGCCGAGAAGCAGAGTTGATTTCCCTTTATTTCTCATCCCTAATTAGAATAGAGTATGCTTTCTCGATACTTGGAACAGGAGTCATCATTAGGATATTGCTTTTAACAGTGGAATATGTTTCATCTAGTCCTGATAGAAATTGAATTAGTTTTGTGCCTCACTGAACTCATGTATAGCACCACAAGTACATGGACTTCCTAAGGAAATTGTATATATTTCATCCCAATATCCCTTAAATTTGGTGTGATAAGTGGCAATGTCACAGGAACCTTGGGATGTGAAAGAAATAGATTGTTGAAGACTATAATACTGGGAAATATTTTCAACACCATATCTCTCTACAAGGTTATTCTAGGCTTCTCTTGCGGTTTTATAGTAAAGAACTGTTTTGGCTATATCCTTAGATAGGGAATTCATTATCCAAGCCTTAACAATATTATTATAGTGCTGCCAATGATGATATAAGGGAGAATTGGTTGTAGTCTGAATCAAATAACCATCGATTAATTGAAATTTATTTTTTGTGGACAAAGAAGTAAGCATCCCTTCCTCCTAGTCACCAAATCCAGTCCCAGAAAATGGAACGAACACCAGCATGGTTCCCGGAGTATCAGAAGGATGAAGATAAATGGGATGAAAAGGATCTAGGGCTAGTACTGTCGAAGCACCAGAATTTTCAACAGAATCGTTGTTTGAAGTCGTGATTTCTACAGCTATATGTCTAATCTAATCAATAAGAAGGGAAACTTAAGAGGATAGTGTAACGACTCGAATGGTTGTTTTGTATTTTAGAAACTCGTTCCCTTAAATAAAACTTCTCGCACTTATTTTAACAAATTTGTGACTTTCGAGACGGGTGGTTCGGAAGTTGGAAGATTTTTGAGTAAGAATAAGTCCAATTACTTCTTTAAGTTTCTCTAAAAAGATAAAGTTTGACTTCGGTCAACTTTCTTGGGAAATGGATCCGGATACGTGATTTGATGATCCCGAGGGTCCGTGGAAAAATATGGGACCTGGGCGTATGCCCGGAATCGAATTCCGAGGTCTCTAGCCTGAGTAACAAATTTTTTCGTGAAATTGTTAAATTGAAGTTTTAAAGATTTAAATAAACTAATAAATCATTATTTTCCTAGCTACCAGGCTCAGATTTTGTTTCTGAAACTTGGGTTAGGTCTGAAATATCAGTTAAGACCTACCCGTGAAATTTGGTGTCAATCCGAGTAGTTTAAGGGCATTTTGACCCGTTGGAAGAAAATTTAGAACTTAATGTTTAATGATTTGATTCATTTGATTTTGGGGTTTGATTCCTCGATTTAGCATTGTTTTGAGTGTTTTAAGGGTTCGAGTGGATCTGCCTCATGATTTTAGACTTATCGGTATGATCGGGCAGGGCACAAGAGCCCCGAGCGTCAAACGAGCGAGGCTCGAGTGAAGTTAGAACTTGGAAAAAGGACTGAAGTTGATGCATCTATGATAACCCCATCTGTAGTTCTAGGACCGCAGAAGTGGGACCACAAATGTGGTCATTTGATCCCAGAAGTAAAACAGGGGCAGGCCAGGGAAAACCGCAGAAGCGGCCTAGGGACTGCAGAAGCGGTTCCACCTATATGTCCCCTAGATCGCATAAGTGGGTCTTTTGGTAATTATGGTTAGACATGCAGACAACAGGATGCCGCACCATGTTGTTTTAAGTGCGGGGACACAAGCCACATGGGGAGATACTACACCAGGCATAGGGGCAAGGCAGTAGAGTAGGGGCAGCAGCCCATGACTCCAGCACCACCGGCCCATCCACCTAGAAGTGGAGGGCAGACTGGTAGAGGCCGGTCCAGTGGTGGAGTCTAGACAGGGAGAGGTCAGCCAGCTACTCCTCAGTCAGGAGGAGGCCAAACAGCCAGTACTCCAACTAGATTCTACGCTCTTCTGGCTAGGCCGGATGCATTAGCCTTAGACGCCATCATCACATGTATTATTTTCCATCAGTAGTATAGATGCGTCGGTATTATTTTATCCAGGGTCTACTTATTTATATGTATCATCTCTGTTTGCTCATTTCCTGGCTATTTCTCCTGAGCCTTCGGGTGTTTCTATTCATATGTCCACTCCTGTGGGCAATTCTATGGTTGTGGATCGGGTCTACCGGTCTTGTGTGGTTACCTTATGTGGTTATGAAACTATAGAGGATCTTCTGTTGCTGGACATGATTGATTTTGAGGTCATCCTGGGCATGGATTGGCTATCTCCATATCACGCCATCCGTGATTGCCATGCCAAGACTATTTCACTGGTGATGTTAAGGTTGCCGAGGTTGAAGTGGAAGGGTTCTACCGTAGATATGCCTAGTAGGGTTATTTCCTTCCTGAAAGCTCAACACATGGTTGAGAAGGGGTGTTTGGCTTATTTAGCTTATGTTCAAGACACCACAGTAGATTCCCCGACGATTGATTTAGTGCCAGCAGTTCGAGAGTTCGCCGATGTTTTTCCTTCTAATCTTTCTAGCATGCCTCTAGATCGTGTATATTGATTTCTGTAGCTCCAGGAACTCGGCCTATATCCATCCTGCCGTACCATATGGCTCCTAAGTAGCTGAAGGAGCTGAAGTAACAATTGGAGAAGTTGTTAGCAAAAGGGTTTGTTAGTCCCAGTGTATCAGCTTGGGGTGCACCCGTGCTATTTGTAATGAAGAAGAATGGGACTATGCAGATGTGCATTGATTACTGCCAGTTGAACAAAGTCACCATCAAGAACAAGTATTCATTGCCTCGTATTGATAATTTGTTTGACCAGTTATAGGGTGGTAGGGTGTTCTCTAAGATTGACTTGAGGTCACGGTATCATCAGCTGAAGATTCGGGATTCAGATGTTCCAAAGACCGCATTCAGGACTAGATATGGCAAGTATGAGTTTCTGGTGATGTCATTTGGCTTGACTAATGCTCCAGTGGCGTTTATGGATTTGATGAACATGGTGCTCAGGACTTATATTGATTCATTTGTTATCGTCTTCATTGACGACATCTTGATATACTCACGTAGGGCTTTTAATTTGAAGCAAACTAGACTTGGGACATTGTTCCTTTACCTTTCAACAAGAAAGTTATTCTTTGTAAATGGGTCTATAAGATCAAACAAAGAGCTCATGGCTCTATTTAAAGTTATAAGGTCGGGCTGTTCATTAGGGGTGGTGCTCAAAGGGAAGGTATTGACTTCACTAAGACCTTCTCCCCTATGGTCAAATTGACCACCATTAATGTCTACCGACTATGGATGTGAAGAGAGGTTGGACTATTATTCAACTTGATGTCAAGAATGCCTTCTCCGTGGTGACCTAAGTGAGAAGGTTTGCATGAAAATTTCCCTAGGACTTGACATCTCTTTTTCTTCCATATCTCCACCACTGGTTTGCAGACTTAAGAAATCCCTCAATGGCTTAAGGCACGCTTTCAGACAGTGGTTTTCAATACATCTGAAGCCCTGCTATGTCGAGGTTACATTCCCAGTCTCAATGACGATTCTCTCTTCACCAAATTAACCTCTAGTTCTCGGGTGGTCCTTGCTGTATATGTGGATGACGTACTCTTAGCTTGGGACGATGTATCAGAATTGATTTGTAGAAGTTTTTCTTGGATTCTCAATTCAAGATCAAAGACATGGGAACAGTGCACTATTTTTTGGGGTTAAAAATTTCATAACATCCTCAAGGCTATATCATGACTCAGTAGAAGTATGCCACTGATCTCCTTGCTGAATTTAATTGCAGACATTTTACTCCTGTACTTACTCCCTTGGATTCTTCATCCAAACTGATCTTAGATATGGGAGAACCCCTAACTGATCCCGGCACCTACAGAAGATTAATATGTAAACTCAACTTCCTTCAACATACCAGACCAGATATCTCTTTTTCTGTATAGCACTTGAGCCAGTTCTTCAGAAGCCTCAAGTGCCTCACATGCAAGCTGTTTTACATGTCCTAAGGTATTTTATAAATGATCCAGATCGGGGTATTCTACTGTCCAACAATTTTAATTTTTCACTCCTTGGTTATTCTGACTCTAATTGGACTGTATGTGTTGTCTCTCGCAAATTTGTCTCTGGTTTATTATAACTCTTGGAGGTAGCCCCATTTCATGGAAAAGCAAGGAGTAGCCCTTCATATCTCTTCAGCTGAAGCTGAGTATAGGGCCTTAATGAAGACTGTTGCTGAAACTTCTTGGTTAGTTTGACTTTTGGGTGATCTTGGTCTGCCTATTCAGAGTCCAGTTCCTATTCACTGTGACAGTCAAGCTGCATTACACGTAGCCAAGAATCATGTCTTCCATGAACGTACAAAACACATAGATATTGCCATTATGTACGTGAATGACTGAATTCAAGCCTTATTTCTTTACAATTTGTTCCCAGCTCTGTCCAGCTCGCAAACATTATGACTAAAGCTCTCTCTGGGCAGCCTCAATATGATATTCATCACAAGCTTGATGTATTTTCACCCTCCAGCTTTAGGGAGCTGTTAACCAGGCCCAACACAAGCGAGAGCTGCACGACCCAACAGTGTCAAAATAGCAGCCCATCAAGCCTATCTTATGTACATAGCTTTTATCAATTTTTATTCATTCAATTTATTTTTGGGGCTTCGGATATATTGATGCATTTTGGTAATGAGTCATTAGAACATTCCTGACAAAGTAATAAAGGAGCTCTTCTTTCTCTCTTAAACGATTTAGGAACTCTAGGATTCCATCTTCATTCAATGAATTCTGATGATGTTAACATGATTATAATATTGATTTTGATTTTTTTTTATTTTGAACCAAACAACCTCTTAGTGTATCATCCAAAGTTAGCAAGAAAATCCAGCGCTTGAAAAGGACATATTATCCAAAAACTATTCCAAACTTGCATGTTACGTCTTTGTGGATGAAAATAAGTTGAGTGCTCTTTATTTTGAAGTTTAAAAACTATTCACTTTTTTTAATTAACTACTGGCGCGACGCATTTATTTTAACTGTCTTTGAATGCTTAGGTTCTGGTAGTTACGAACATATGTCCAATATCAAATGCTGCTGCTTCTTCCTCATTTACTTATTAATACTCTCCGTTCATAATAAGTATTTCTTTTACTTTTAGCACGCCTATTAAGAAAATAATAAATTATATACAAAATTATCTACTATGACTAAACTACCCTTATTAAATAATAGGCACATAATTATAGTGACATTATTGCTCTTCTACAATAAGGGTAAAAGAGTAAAAACAATTTAAATTTTTTCTTGATGGACCGAGGGAGAATTTATTACGGATATATGCTCTTGTCTTAACTCTTCCAATAAATTCAATCCACAACAAGTCATGTGCTCTTGATATAGCTTTAATTAATTAACAACATGCAAGTGGGTCAAAGAAATTATGTTGTTACTAGCTTGCTCAGCTACTAGACATATTAATGAAGATGGTTTTCATATTATTATTTTTTTTTCAATTGTTTTTCTTAGTTCCTCCATCATTTCCTCCACGTAACTCATCTATATTTTATTACTTCATTAATTATATGAACGTCATGCTTTTTTTATGTTTTCTTTATGATATATATTAATCATTATGTGCTTTTTCTACTTAAATATCCAATAATAAGTTCCTAGTATTATCCCTGAATATCAAGAAAGATGAATTTTTGCAGTTGCAATAAACCTTGTGTGATTCAATAGAATCGAAATTTGTCTCTAGGTGAATATGATGCTGCCCAATCTGTCAAGAATTGTCTTCACTTAAATGTGATTTTCACAATCTCTTATTTGTATGTTTGGTGGGGTTGAATCTAATTTCATACAAACATATGGGATATGGCAAGAGAAGTACGCATCCAACCTCCAACTCATCAAACTTATTTTAGATAAATGAACCTTTAAGTTTCCTATTTTCTCTCTCTCTCTCTCTCTCTCTCTCTCTCTCTCTCTCTCTCTCTCTCTCTCTCTCTCTCTCTCTCTCTCTCTCTCTCTCTCTCTCTCTCTCTCTCTCTCTCTCTCTCTCTCTCTCTCTATGATATATATATATATATATGATATATATATATATAAAAGAAGAGTAATCTTTTGCCGAATCTACATCCGCTGAAGCCTATAAATGTAAAATATTTAGTTCCATCCGGCATGAATTTCCCACCTATCTTGGGATAAGTGGTTACCGGAAGTTTGAAGCTGACTTTAATGAGCAACACTTTCTCGTAGGGTCACCAAAGCAGGCTCCTTTAGCCGCTTCGATTGTTAGAGCTCACTGAACACCAACAGAATCGTAAGCCAATGATGGATTTCGCGCCGTGGAATGAATCGAGAAAATATTCCCCCATGGCACACCTATCAGAATCGGCGCCGGAGTGCGGAGATTGTTCCCATCATTGAAGTCAGGGTGTGTGTACTACGAGCCTTCTGCCCCACGTATCTAACCAGCTCGCGTGGTTCACCATCTGTCTTGCTTGATTGGTTAAAGAGAGCGCTTTGATAAGATTGTTTCGCAGAGAGTGTGGCTAAACACTTCTTCACCTTTCGGCCTTCAAAGGAATGGTCGGAACTGTAATCCCGATTAGATAGTTGCATTCTTCTCTTCTCTCTATTTTGGCTTGGGGCACTGTTAGGCTCATCTCTCTGAGTTCGTTGAACTCCTCCCAGGCGTGTATATATATATATATATATATATATATATATATATATATATATATATATATATATATATATATATATATATATATATATATATATATATATATATGTGTGTGTGTGTGTGTGTGTGTGTGTGTGTGTGTGCGCGCGCGCGCAAAACATTAAAAAAAACTCAAGCTCTATGTATAGCAACTTAAACATCAAATGTGCGTCAACTTCTGTTAGCCTCTTCATAGGTTATAAGTACCGTATTTTATATTTTGATGGTCTAACAAACTTACTATCAAAAATCAAATAAGGAACCAGTTACATATCCTCAAGACCTTAAGATCGAAATGTTCCAGCTTGGGATATGCTTCAACTCTTCAGAGTTAGAGGAACAACAAAAGGAACATATAGTTAACGTTTCCCGAGGAAATTGTACAAGTCAACTGCCACAGCTGTAAAGTTGCTGCCTGCACTCGCTACAGTGTAGAAATAGTACAGCAATCAACTTTATGGGGAGTGTCTTTTATCTACCTTGCTTAAATCATCCCAAGTGATGTCACAAATGTATTATTAACATCAAGGAAGGTAAAAACAAATCATCTTGAACACTTAGAGAATTCATTCAAGCTCTCTCATGGTCATTGATCATCACGCAATAAATTCTCAAGTGCATCAAGAACAAAGAACAACACTACTAGGGACCAGTTCCCCACAGCAAGTCATTTGTATGTCCTTAATTGAGTTGTAACTTTGTTATAGTTCTTCAATTTTAATTCCTACTTAGCTTGTTTAGAAATATACTGTGGGAAACCCTTTGTTAACCTTAAACCTTTGTGTTTGAGTCTTGGCTAGAGTTAATCGAGTTGTAATGTCATCTTTGGAATAGAGTTATTACAAAATGGCTTGTAATAGAGCATTACAAGTTAGTGAGAGATTAAGAGGTTAATTCTTAAGTTGTATAGGTTGTAATCTAATAGTTGCTCACTAGTAAAGTTGAAATCATACAAGGGTAGTTCGTAGTTTTTAATTATGTTGAGCGGAAAATTTTTCACGTAAAAATCCTCTTGTCATTTACTTAGTGCAATGTGCGTGTGTTCTAGTGGAATTGATAGAGAATTTATTCTCTATAAAGTTTGGTGACCCTTTACATATGTAACATATATAATAGCATTAGCACCTGAAACTGTTCATATAACCTTATTTTATTAATTTCAAGCTCTTAAGTTGAAATATCTTACGGTAATCTACGTACTATTTCAATGTGGTTGTTTTTTTTTTTGAACGAGGGTAACTCATTTTTGTAGTGTATTAAGTTGAATCATCTTTAGTACTGTAACTTTTTACCAGTGAAAATTTGCTTGATATGTTTAATTTCAATTTGTATGTATTAATAGGAAAATTAATAACATTCTGATCCGTTGTATCTTATACATAAAACTGCAGTTAAACATAGTATTTTCTATTGGCAATATCATATATCGTATACTATTACACAGCACAAAACGACATGGACCGAAAGAAGGATAGGAAAAAGTGAGAATGTGTTGCTATTATCAAATTGGAAAAAAGAAAATCACTTTTGTCGTTTTAATATATAGGGTCCTTGTGAGGAAAAAACGAACACCTCAATAAATAATTGAGATGGAAAATGAGTCCAACGTCAACCTATCTCATGCTAAAATTAGGACTTACTGGGAGTAATAATGCTAGCTAATTCCGAAAATAATGACGGCTTGTTATGATTTTTCCTTTTAAATTAATAACTAATCTCGATGTTCGAAGGTTATACTCTAGATTTGGAAGAATTATAGTAGTAACGAGGTTAATAGAATATTATTTCATTATTTCAATATGCTGAATATATAATTGCTGACAGATGGGTATTATTTAAATTTTGGTGAAGAGACAATATCAAATAAAACAAATGCATGATATCAGACACAGCTATGGCATTCTGTTGTCCATATGTATGATATGATTCTTGACCACCCGTTGGTCCAGCAGTCATGTTATGGTGTCTCAAGCTTTTAATTTCATGTTCCTTTTTAAAATAGTTTTTCGAAAATCTATATTTTTTGGACTGTTTTCATCAGTAGGTTAAGAATGTTTCGCTGTTCGGCACAGAATACCATTTTTAAGATTATAAATCTGAATTCTGGTATTTTAATACTATGTAGATAAATATGCTGCAATTGTAAATCGTTAATAAATATTAGATTAACAGTCATCGGTTTTCTTTTTCTTGACCTTATTACAAGTAGCATTTTTCTAAAAATAAATTTGAAATGTTTTAATTTGGAAATTATGAAGAAGAGAATTAAGTGTGCTCGATCAGTCCAAAAGACAAGTGATTTGTTTTTGCACATTATATCTAGAATACAAGCGTACATTTTTCTTTTTCAGAATTTCTCGAGAGCAAAGGGGCAATGTGAAATGTTAGAAGTGCTGCAATGACAGCTGGAAATTAGTGGATCTAGCTCGTGATTAGTTAGTTGTTAATAGTTAGTTATAACAGAAATTAGGAAGGTTGTTAGTAATAATTAAGAAGGATTAGTTAGTTGTATACATGTATATATACACACTTGTGTATATCAGTATAAATACCTCACTTGTAACTGGAAAGGTTTACACTCAATACACAGAAAATTTGCAATTGCTCTCCTTTTATAGTCTTCGTTTTCTTCTTAGCTTTTGTTAACCACCAGTCAACAATGGTAGATTTAACGTGGTATTAGAGCTGAGAGAATCGATCGGAGCTGTGAGGATTTAGCTTCAAGAGTTGTTCTGTGAAATTGTAAAGAAAATTTCTTTGATTGTTCTTCGATTTCTTTGAATTCCTAATTTCTAAGTAGATCGATAATGGCTGAGATGAACATTGATAATTTGCAAGATCCGTTGTATCTACAACCTTTAGATGCACCGGGAAATATGATAATCTTTGTTCGATTAATGCTGATTTGGGCGAAAATTGAGAACATGTTAATGCTACAGTATTAACTTGGATCATGAAGAAGCTGGTGAACGGAGTAGTATATGCCAACAATGTTCATGAAGTTTGGACTGATTTGCAGGATCGCTTTGATAAGATCAATGGATCAAAGATATATAACCTTCAACGAGAAATTGCTACAATCTCTCAAGGTACTTCTAGTATCTCTGCTTATCATTCTAGACTTAAGTTACTGTGGGATGACTATAATGCACTTATCCCCGCTCTGCATGTGACTCCTGAAATAAGAGAGTTCATAACACATATAGAACATAAAAAAAAAATCAATTTTTGATGGGATTAAACGATAGCTTTAGTGCCATTAGAAGTCAAATGCTGCTCATGTCACCATCACCAAGTGTGAGTCGCGCCTATGTTACGGTGATTAATGAAGAGAATCAGAGGAATGTTCACATGACCAATACACCTATGAATGAGGTGAATGATTCCACTACTTTAATTAGCTCAAGACATAATTCACAGAAGTTTAAAATGTATGAAAATCTATATTGTGAATATTGCAGAATGAAGGGCCACACTAAAGATACTTGTTACAAATTGGTGAGCTATCTACCTGATTTCAAGGGAAAGAAGAAGCAGAAATATAGGCAAGCCAATACAGTCATAGGTGATGGATTTCATGCCAAGGATGATGGGCTCCTAGCCACCACATCTACAGATCCCAATGTGGCAAGACAAGGAACGCATAATTACTTCACTGATGAGCAATACAACTAGATAATAAAGCTCTTGACTCGGGACAAGGGAGAAGAATTTGCAGCCAACATGGCAGGTAACACTGATTCTCAATTGACTCAAATGTGTGATACTCCTTGGATCATTGATACTGTGGCAACAAATCACATGACTTCAAACATTAACTGCTGAATGATATAACTAAATTGCCTGACACCAAAAGAGGTAATGTTCATCTATCAAATGATAAAACAGTACAATCATGTATCAAGGAAAGTGTAAGATCATCGATGGTGAATTAATTCAGAATGTTTTATATGTACCTGACTTCAAATACAACTTACTATCAGTCTCGAAATTGACTAAGGAGTTGTTTTATTCAGCTTTTTTCTTTCCATCATTCTGTGTATTTCAGGACCTGTGCACTGGAAAGGTGAGGGGGATTGGTAAGGAGAAGGGTGGACTTTACTTGCTGTCACCAGATGGATTAAGTGCAAATAAGCTCAAGCAACTGATTAGAGGTTGTTTGGCAGAAGATGTTACATCAGACAACAATATATGGCACAGAAGATTAGGACATGTACCATCAAGAGTGACGAAACAACTGGCATTTCTGAAGCATAAGATGCCTGCAGATTACAACTTCAATACATGCACTATATGTCCATTAGCAAGACAGACTAGGAAACCTTTTTCCCTCAATACAACTAGAGCAACAGTAATTTTTCAGCTAGTACATGTAGACATCTAGGGACCTTACAAAGTACCTACACCTAGTGGAAATAGATACTTCTTGATACTGGTAGATTATCATTCTAAGATGATTTGGGTGTTCATAATGAAATTGAAAAGCGATATTCTTATGATTCTGAAGTTTTTTATCAAAATGGTGAATGTGCAGTTTAACCATAATGTTAAATATCTTAGAACTGATAATGGGGCTGAGTTTTTTCGTTCTGAATGCACAACTTTCCTATCAGACAATGGGATATCACATCAAAGTAGCAATAAAACAAAGTGGTAGAAAGGAGACACATGCACATCTTAGAGGTGGCAATGGCACTAAGATTCCAAGGTGGCATACCACTTTATTTCTGGGGGGACTAGCAGTTGTATACCTGATAAGTAGATTGCCACCTTCTGTACTAAGTGGAAAATCACCAAATGAGGTTTTTCACAAATCACCACATTCACTAAAGCACTTAAGGGTCATCAGGTGTCTTTGTTTTGCTACAGTTATCAGGGAGCATGATAAACTTCTGCCTAGAGCAGTAGCAGCAGTCCATATGAGATATTCCATATCTCAAAAGGGATACAGATTATACAGTCTCAATGATAAGAAGTTCTTTATCAGCTGAGATGTCACCTTTAGAGAGGATATGTTCCCATTTTTTATGATGAAAGAAGGAAGAGTACCTCCACTATTTTATGAAGCAAGCAGATATTATGGCACAGAACAACATGCAGCCCCAGAACAACATATTTTTGCTCAAGACATGCAAACTCCTAGTCAGGACCTAGATCAATTACATGTTGAACATGTTGCTACAATACCTTAGTTGGTTGACTTACCTAACAATGATGCTGAGGGGCTCCAGGCCATTGAGATAACTCATGAGGCAACCACACATATGCAGCCCAGAAGAACCAGTAGAGGGTCTAAACCACCAATATGGGCCAAAAATTATATATGTCCAACTATGAAAACTTCCTCTTCTACCTGCCAATATCCTATGTCCAACTACCTAGGCTATGATTCACTAGGTAATGCTTATCAAAGCTATCTTACTGCAGTGACAGCAGATGTGAACCTACATCCTATCATCAGGCACTGAAGGATTAGAGGTGGAAAGATGTTATGCAGGCTGAAATTGATGCACTAATCAGCAATAACACATGGGAGGTGGTTCCTATTCCTAAAGGCAAAGTTCCTATTGGTTGCAAGTGGTTATACAAAATAAGCATAGATCTGATGGCACAATAGAAAGGTACAAAGCTAGATTAGTGGCAAAAGGTTAGACTATCAGGAAACCTTCTCTCCTATGGTTAAAATGATAACCATCAAGACTGTCATTACCTTAGCAGCCATGCATCAATGGCCATTGTTTCATATGGATGTTCACAATGCTTTCCTCCAAAGTGACCTTGAGGAAGAAGTATACATGCAATTGCCTCTTGGATTTGGTAGCCAAGGGGGGAATACAGGATGTAGACTACTCAAATCCCTATATAGCCTCAAACAAGCATCTAGACAGTGGAGCCTTAAGCTCTCTAATGCACTCATACAAGCTGGTTTCCAACAAAGCAAACATGGTCATTCTCTATTCATCTTGAAGAAACACAACAGACAAGTTATTATACTTGTATTTGTGGATGTTCTTCTTATTACATGAGATGATGTTGGTCTCATTCAAGAAGCCAAGAATACTCTACAAAATAGCTTCAAGATAAAGGACCTAGGAACTCTAAAGTACTTCCTAGGAATAGAAGTGTGCAGGTCACAACAGGGAATTTTACTTTGCCAAAGAAAATATGCCCTGGAGCTGATTGCAGAGTTAGGATTATCAGGTTCCAAGCCTGCCTTAACTCCTATAGAGCAGAACAAGAAACTTCCTACTGCTGAATATGATCATCATTGTGAACTCAATGATGATACATCATTAGAAGATGTAAGAGAATATTAAAGGCTGGTTGGGAAACTGCTTTACTTGACATTAACTAGGCCAGACATAGCATATAGTGTGCAGACCTTGAGTCAATTTATGCAGTCCCCCAAAAAGTCACACATTGAAGCAGCCTACAGAATTGTGAAGTATGTGAAAAATGAGACAGGATTAGGAGTGTTGATGAGTGCAGAAAAGAGTACAGTCTTAAGAGCATTTTGTGATGCAGACTGGGCAAGCTACCCAAACTCAAGAAAATATGTAACAGGGTACTTGGTGAAGCTAGGGAACTCTTTATTAGCTTGGAAGTCAAAGAAACAAAACACAGTAGCAAGAAGCTCAGCAGAATCAGAATACACTCAATACATCACTTGTAATTAGAAAGGTTTACACTCAATACACAGAAAATTTGCAACTGCTCTCCTTTCATAGTCTTCATTTTCTTCTTAGGTATGGTTAACCACTAGTCAACAATGGTGGATTTAACATTGAAATTTATAGATTTAAAATATTTATTTCCTTTTTAATATTTCCCCAGATAAGAGGAATAATTAACCAATCGAAAATGAAGAATCGAGCTGGTTATGAGGAGTTTCTATTATATTGATTCTCTAGCAAATCTCCTTTGAGATAATCTATGTTTCTGGCCAACTCATAATCAACAAACTAATCCTGGTTGTGAAGAATAATCATTGTTCATCTTTTTGCCAAATATTGGTTACTCGAGTTGAAGAGTGAAGGTAAAACGTAACTCTAAAAGTTGGTCAACTACAACATCAAAATCAAATTGAAAGACAGATGGAGGAAATATTTTTGGATATTTTCCTTTAATTATACATAATATACATTTTTCAGTTATTAGTGCGTAGAGACTATTTGTTTTACTCATTTAACGAGTAAATATTATGTGTGGTAATTTAATTTTATGTTCATTAGTAAAAGTCATTTTTCTTCTTTTTGTTACGTAAAAATTATTGGACGTTGTGTTCAATAGCCAAAACTCATTTTTCTATCGTTTGTTACATAAAAATTATTTTACTTTGCTTTATTTATCACAAAAGTCATCTTGACCAGATTTTATAATATTTTTACTTGAAAAGTCAATTATGTCCTTGACATTATAAACCCTCTCATTATGTAATACCTTCTATATTATATACTAAAAAATATGTTTTACCTAGGTATTTTACTTGTAATTAAAATAAATTTAAATTATTTATTTATATTTGAAATATATCCATACTTTTAATTTTTTAGGGCACTCAATTTTTTTTTATAATATTCAAACATGATTTAAAATATAAAAATAATAAAATATCATTTAATTTTTAAAATTTATTTTAAATAATAAAAAAATATTTGTTTAACAAATAATAATTTTTTATAGTCAATAAAAATTTAAATTTTTTAAAGATATTTTTGGTTAATATTAAGTTTTTTAAGCTGTTAATATTATTAATTTGAAATATTAATCTGATGTGTCATTTTGCTAAATGTGGGTATTTTATTTATTAAATTAATGGGTATGACTTGGCTGATAAACCCATAATCCTTGATTTAAGTTTATTAAACATATTTCATTAAGCATGATTGAGAATATGGACTTAAGATTTATTTACAGTAATATTCAAATTGAATAATGCTACTTTTATACCTTGAAAATTAATATTAAGAATAAGTTTAATGTGCTGGTATATTATAAACATAATAAATAAAATAATTTATATTATTTTAATTATAAGTAAAATATTGGTAAAGTATATTATATAGTATATAATATAGACAGGTATTACATAATGAGAGGATTTTAATGTCAAATGCATAATAGAGCTTTTCAGGTAAAAAGTTTGTAAAATCTGGTAAAAGTGATTATTGTGATAATCTAGTGCATAGTAAAAGGTTTTTTGTGTAATAAAAGAAAGAAAAGTGACTTTTGGGTGATTAATACAAAGTTGAATGACTTTTACGTAACAAAACAAAAAAATGGTTAATAAACACAAAGTTGAATGACCACCCATAAAATTTACCTCTCATTTAACTGAAATAAGTATTTGTTTACCTTCGAAAATGGATAACAAATAAATTTATATGTGATTTTAAAGATTTGTGCACTAATTCAACAAATGATCAATAACGTTAAATAAAGAATTAAAGATAGAATAAATAATCAAATCAATTGTGATGTTAGGTCCGAGCTCAAATCGGAGCTTAGCTAGGTATTGTTTTGCCCTCTATTCGAAGCCAAATACTTATGAAGAACTATGAGAAAAATTAAGAACTTTGAATAACTTTAGAAGTAGAAAAAACAAGTATATATTCCTTTGATATGTGTGTTATAATGTATCTATTAAACAATAAACCTCTCATTTATATAATATAGAGTTTCGTCCTAGTACATTTCTAAGAAATGTAAAAATTTTATTTTTTGTTAATCACTAATCTGTTGTCGATACGGGCCGAGGTCCACACGCCGATATCCAGTTGGATATGGATATCACAGTCCTTCATTAGTCATGTACATCCGTTTGGTTATGCCTCTCGTGGTCTTTGAGCCCGAACGGATTTGGGGGGGGGGGGGAGGAGTTGTCTCGATGGCCCCGGCCCAGTGGTAAGCATTTTGTTCGAGCCTTAGTTTGAGAGGTTCTTGGTTTCGATCCCGGTTTCAGTATGTCCTTGCTTCGTTTGCCCCACCGGAATATTAGGGTGTTCACTTTCTCCGATTTTACTTGTATACAATATTAATATTGTACAAACTTATTTAATTAGCTCAATCATACTGAGGTCTTTCGACATCATTTCGTGAAATATTTAAATTCTTAGTATATATATATATATAGAGAGAGAAAATTTCTAAAATACATACATATAATAGGCCAACATTGCTTAAAAATTATAATTAACATTAATTTGAGAGAGGAAATAAATCTTTAGAAACCTTAGCCACATATCCAACTGTGCTGACAGACTACTCAAAGCTGTAGCCTAATAACGTCCGCTGCAATTTGCGCATTTAAAGTCTCCGTTTCATGAGACGACAAAGGTTTTGCCTGATTATTACACCATGTATCATACAAATTTGTGAAAAGAAAGTATCTCGTACATATCTTGCGTGAAAGCAATACTGCATAGTAATGTTATGTGCATATTAAATGCCTTTGAAGAAATAATAGAAGTACCTATGCAATCTACTCATAGGAAATTATCATTGAGAAAGACTTGTTAGGAACGCGTAATAAAGGTAATTTTGAAAAGAAAAAAAATACCATCTTTCATTATGTAATACCAGTAATTTTGGATCAAAATGAAAAGGAAAAACTATTAAATAATTTGAATTAGATTCCACTTACTAGGTAAATTTTACCTAATTTATGAACATAATCTTACTTTTTACCGTTTGTTTGTGTTCATGAAACTTAATTAGTTTTGTTTTTCCAAGTAAATACATGTTCGAACATAACATTAACTTTTAAAACTATTTTTCAACATATCTTCAAAAATTATTTTTTTAAAAATTTAATTTATGTCCGAATCGCTAGCTAAAACTAAAAATATTAGAAACATATCATTAAGTATCGGATTCGAGATTCTATGGAATGACTTCGATATATCATTTGAAATAGAGGGAGACTGCATTGCTATAAGTTATTCAGCGCTGTCTCCATTATTTACAAGATAAAAATGGACGTTTCATAAAAAAAAGGATGTTTCATTATTACATTCTGGTATGTTACATAAATAAGGTAACTAAAGGGACGTGGCAAGAATTGGAACCAAAAGAAGGCGATGTGACTATGTCTCCCAGTTGCCTAATTGGGTGTGCTATGAAACAGAGCCAGCCCATGTTGGGGTCCATACAGACGCGTCGTCTTAGCCGTCAAAATTTACGCAAAAACCCGACCCATACACATGCTTTTATTTGGTATACGTATCCTAACTACACTACAAACCCCTGTTCAACTTACTCTTTTTCCTTTTATCTACTCTTCTTCCCTACTTCCTCGCGTTTATCGTAATCTCAATTCATTTATCGGTCTTTTGGCTAAGATTCAAAAATTAGTTTATTTTGAAAAATATTATTTTAAAAAATATTTTTTTCAAAATTATTTTGGAGAAAAGTAATTTGTATTTGATTAATTAGTTTAAAAAGTACTTCTGAACATTAATTATTATTGGGTCAAGCTTAAAAAAATTATTTTTAAATGTATTTTTCTCAAGAGTATTTCTCAAAAAAATGCTTTTGCAGAGAAGCTATTTTTTTCTACTTCTCCAAAACTATTTCTGCTTCTCCTCAAAGGAATTTTTTTTTCCTTCCAAAAGTTTGTTCAAACACTTTAATTTTTGGTAAAAAAGTACTTTTAATAAAAAAAAATATTTTTGGCCAAAATAAAGCTTGACCAAACACGCTATTATATGTGTTGCATGGATTCATTACCAAATATGTATTCGATGATGAGAATGTGTGTAAATATCTAGTACAAGTACAAGTTTGTCAAAGATTTCTATAAATTTTAAAGTACCTTGAATTAGTGTGAGGCAGGGGTTAGGTACGGTACGGGATGCGAGTTCGGCCGAACTCAATAATTTTTGTTTAAACTAAGGATGTTTAACAGGCCCGGGTGATCAGTTTCGGACTGGTAATAACCTGTACCATACCAGATAAGTGGTAGGATGCCAGGTAGAGCTGGGCTTGGGGGGTTAGAGGGTTAAGACATTTACTTTTTTCGTACCGGTTCAATGGCTATATTTTAGAAAATAAAAAAAATCCATTTGACCGTTGACAAAGGTCACCTTCCAATTTGACTATTACCCAAAAGATATTTAGCCCTTTGAAAAACTATAAACACTTCCCTCATTCCTCCCCCCCCCCTCTACATTTCTTCAATCACCTTTGATTTTTCAAACCCAAATTCTCAATTCAAGTTAAATGATGCCCCGTACTTATAGAGTGCGCTCATATGTTTGGGAACAATTTGAGGTGACAGAAGAAAATGAATAAGTTCACAAAGTAAAGTGCAATAAATATGGTCAAGTCTTAAACCTTCATCTAAAGTGGGTGGGCACAAGCTGTTTAAGGAGGAATATAGAGGGTTGTCTTGAGCGTCCTCCAGAAATTCGTATTTAAGTTGATTTGAGACAATGTATGTTATTTTAAAATTATTAAACATATTTATGCTCGATTTTTTAGTTTGCTATATTAATTTGAAGTATTATTATGCAATGAAAATTTGAAATGAAACTGTGAAAGCTTTTGAAACTTGATCCTTATATTTGACTCAAAAGTTATTAATCACTTTATGAATTCAAAATAATAGATAAAAATTGAGGGCCAATCATAGCAAGTCGTAACACATCATGAATCTACTAGAGGAAAAGATAATGAGAAATGTTTGTACTAGCAACAGAAAATATAGGTGATCTTTATTCATGATAATAGTGTGGTCTGCCTCCACATGAGGAGGTTCAGAGCCTTACAATCATGTTTATTTTGATCTACCCTCTTTCTACTTTTGTTTGTGGGTTCTCATTTTGTGTTTTGCTCTGTATCTCTAGAGCCTCCACGGGGAAAGAGTGGAACCCCTCTTTCTGCTTCCTCTTCTGGTATTTATAGGTGTGAATTGTACAAGTTGACCCATGATGGCTGGGCCCACATTAGGGAGTTATTTTAGATATAACAGATTGGTCGTAACCTTAATAACCATTTTAGGCGGAAGCGAAAGATATCTTTAATTAAGAGTGATCATAGTACTTCTTATCCTTGCATTAGCCGAGAATAGAGGTTAACCTCGTCAACTGTCATAGAATCGGGTTCTGACCCATATAGATATAGTTAGTCCCTCCCCTTATCATGGTCGCCTCGAAGTCGAGCTTGATGAGCGGATTTTAGCGATCACGAAATGGATAATTTTCGGACGAGGAGGCGGGTGACGACTTCTAGTGTCGAGATTGTGGTATCCCTCTCCTCCTCTTCTTATGTAGCGAAGGTCCGATCTCTCGTATCCGAGTATTGCCGGGGAAAGAGAATAATCGGTACGCTGTGATGCGAATTCGATGCGCATAATCTATATGAATTTTCAGTGGCAAAGGGTTTATCCCGCCCTTAGTGGTAGGTTTATTCGCTTTTCTATAATAAGCGAAATGACGATCGTGATCGGGTGGGAACTTTATGATACCAATCATGGTGATGCCCGTTTTGATAGAATTGACGGTTAGATATGCAGTTAATGACATCCATCAGTTTTTCCGAAAATCGATTAAGTTGCCTATAAGACGGTTTGGGGCATTTGGTTCTTGGCATTCTTTAGTTTACTTGTGAGATTTTGGAGCTCTTATTTCTTGTGAACTTAGAGTTCTTTCCCTTTTGCAACGAGTTTTTCACAGTTCTTGGTCAAATCCGACTTTCTACTCTATTCTTCAAACAACTTATCGATGGCCAATTCTTCTCCCCATGAAATTCTTCCGACGGGGCTACCGATCAGTCCATCGGTGATTGAAGGCCTGTCTCCAGTACTGGGAGAAGAGGGGAAAAATAAAGTTGAAAGGGTACCATCAATAGACGAAATACTCCCCGCATCTGAAGGCCCGACGACGGATTTTACCGCCGATGGAGGGGATAACCCGGTGGATGAGGCCCCACTAATGGGGGAGGTGAGTATGGACCAACTGGGGGAGCAGGGGTTCGTGCCTTCTCATGCTAACATTGTCCTTGCTCGGCCAGAGGAGAGGGTCCATACTGATCACGCCGGGTACTGTGTTTTTTATGTGTGTCACACCTCTTTTTTACGCTGACCCGCGTGGGCGCAAGATATAAAAGAGAGTTTTTCCAATTAAAGGACAACCAAAACGGGATTCATTTATTGAGAGATTCGGAGTCGCCACTTGGGAGATTTATGGTGTCCCAAGTCACCGGCTTGAAACCCGAATTGAGGAAAGGTTTGACTCTATTTAATGGTCGGCGAACCATAAATCCGGATAAGGAACTCTGTTAACCCAGGAGAAGGTGTTAGGCATTCCCGAATTCCGTGGTTTTAGCACGGTCGCTCAACTGTCATATTCGGCCTATTTATCTGATTTTTCTACAGTTGTATACTTAATGCAAATTAATATCCCATTACCGCTTTTATTATTATGATTTGTGAAAAGAATGTTGCCTAAAAATATGTTTCGAATCACGTCACATGAAATGCACTCGGATTCTCGACACATTCTTATTCAACATTTTGGGATTCGGATTTGGGTCGCATGAAATGCACACCCGTACTTAAGAAGGTAAAATTATTAAAATACGCGCCTGGAGCGATTACTTATTTACATTTTTTTTTTCGCGAAGGCCATGATATTTGCTAAGAAACGGCACATCTCGAAATCTAAGCACTTTATGTATACGCTTATGGGGGCCTTGCGATTTGTGTAACTATTGGGCGAGGCGCACCTCTAATTCAAATCTAAAGCGAGCTACATCCCGCTGTATTTATTTAGGAGTTGATTCCAAATTATTTAAAACTTGTTACGAGCCACACCACATGAAATGCGCCTGTGGTTCTTGACACGCTTTATTTTAATCTTGTTCAAAATTGGAGTCGGGTCACATGAAATGCACCCCCGATTCCTTTAATCTAATTACGTCATTCAGTTGAGTAATAACTCACAAATTCCTACAATGTGACAAAATCCTACTCAACTATAACCAATTCGAGCAAACATACGATTAGTTAATTAAGTGAGTAGGTTTGAGTCTATGGTGGACAATTATATGGAAAGAACTTACTTTGAATTCAAATAATCCTCAAAGAGCCATTGTCATATATTTTCGCAAGTTCAAGATATCACTCCTCACGGGTGTTCAAATCACCTTAGACTTTCTGCTTAAACAAATAGCTAATTTCGCTTTTAACATAAGATCTAACATTAATAGATTTGAAGATTACACACATGAATAGAGAAGATTGAACGGAGATACAGCAGAATAATTCAGGTTTACGTACATATCCAATGATAGTGTATCTTTGATCTAGATACATTTTTTCATAACCAAAACCAGCAATACAAACTTAATTAAAGAATAACAAAACGTAACAAACATAAGAACTTTGGACAACTATATGTATTCAACAGACTTAAAAGGGAGCTTCAGGCTTCATTCTTTTCGAACCAAGAAACTACAATAACAGAGGTGTGTACCTGGAATACGGAAGAAGAAAGAAGAGTGAGCAGTGAACAGAGTGGGCAATCAACAGTATAGCAGTAACCAAACAGCAACCAACTAATCCCAGCAACAGACTCCAGAGATAGAAATCAGTGATCAAAGACTCTACCACTTCAAAGAAACCAACAGCCAAGACTTTCCAAATCAAAACAGACCCCTATACTTATGAAATACCCTGGGGGACTTATGCACCCAAATGTTTGAAGCACAACTGACTTCAAACAACAAAAACAGCAACAGAAAACAACCACCCCAACAAACAGAAGCAACAGCAACAAACCAAACACCACCAATCTCGACAAACAACAGCAGCAAACAAGTAGCCTCTCTCACAAACTGAATAACAACAACAACAACAGTAGCCAAACCTCAATAGAACAGTAACATAATGTCTATGTGTGTGTGTATTTCTGCCTCTCCTCTTCCTAATGTATGCTACTCTTTTAAGAAAAAAACCAGACCCTGCCTACTCTCTTCAACCTCTTCTTTATACTTCAAAACTAATGATACCCTATGATACAATAATCATAAGACCCACCCCTTGCCCATACTCTTCTCTGTCAGCCTATTATATGCTCTGTATTTAGCCACTAAATCCTGTCAAATGTGGGCTTAATCTTAAATTAAAGGCTGAGTGGAAACCTGGTGGAGTGCCCTGCTGTAACAGCAGGTTCCACTAGGCTATGCAGGGCATTTTATTATGCCACCTCTGATTAATCATCTTACACTAACAGCCACAGCAGATTCTGGACTTAATTTAAAGTCACAACAATTCAAGAACTTCACTTGGTGATGCTTTCGGATCAATTAAACACCCCTATTCAATTCATGGGTGCTAATCACTGTATGGTATTTCAAACCAATCAACTTATGCAATTAAACGACGACATCTAATCAACTACAACACATAACAATGATAACAAATTAATTAGCCCAACAATGATTCTGAAAATCTCGGCAAAAATGAAAAACAAATATTCGACGACGCTAATCGAAACGAGTAACTATCCTATGACGAGCACATTCGAACAACTAATCAGAATGCAAATTTGACCAAATAAAGGTCTTGGGAGATGAAGGACAAAGCAGAAAATTAAAAGAAAAGATAAAGGATAAAATTCATGTCATTAATCACACTAACATATGAAGAAAGAAAGAAAAATACCATGTAAGGAGAAAAATCGCACTCGAACGAGCCTCGGACCCATCTTGGATTCAACTCGGCTTGGACCTTTGTTCTTTGAGGCCAATGGACCTTAATTGAGATGTTTTCAATAGTGAAAACATCCCAATTAAGGTCTATTAGACCTCAATTAGGCAGGAATCGCGTTTTAGGGTTCATGGCCGAGATTTTGGGGCTCGACTGGTTCCGGCAAGATTCGAATAAAACTAAGGCCGGTGGGGGTATGGGGGAGGTTAGGGGAAGCTATGGTGTGATTTTGGTGAGGTTTGGCATGTTTTCAAATTTAACTCGAATCTTCAAATGAAGATTCGAAGATTTCCGGAATGATTCGAGGTAAGGGAAGGATGGATTCGTAATGGGGGAGGTGAGGGGAAGATTTGGTGTTAAGATGGTGGCCGTTGGTCTACCGGAACCGCCGTGAGGCGATTTCCGGCAGGCGGAGCACGGTGGCTTCACGGCGGCGATGGGGCTGGTCTCTAAGGTTGAGAGACGAAGGTGAAAATGAGAAATGAAAATGGGTCTGGGGGGTGTTTGGTATACTGAAATGAACGGATCAATCGGAGCCGTTGGATCAGATGATCTGAACGGCTCAGATCAATCAAAGGCGATGAAACGGTGTTGTTTGGTTTAGTGGGGGAGGGTGGACCGGTCCAGTGGTTTGGGCCAGGTCATATTGAATTGGGTTTTGGCCCAATCCGAATTCCATGTCTTACAACTAGACTCCATGATGTATCATATGTATATGTATATGTATATATTAACTTGTAACACAATTAATTTTTACTACAATTATCCTACATAATTACATATCACTTAAATGTAAATCACATATATATATATAACTTGTAACACAATTAATTTTTACTACAATTATCCTACGTAATTACATATCACTTAAATGTAAATCACATAATTTTGATATTAAACACTAAAAAAATGCAAAAACATAATATATATTTTTTTTGTATTTTACTAATTTAAATAAATAAATACGCACACACAAAAATGCAAATGTAAGTTAAAATAACACAAAAAATCACAAAAATCATGCCCACCATGAACTATTTTATTTTGAATTTTCTGGGAGTAATTCTCATGTAGGGCAAAAATCACGTGCTCACAGCTGCCCCTCTTTACGCGGAAACATGAAGAGTTTTTCGTGCAAAGATAAGTGAGCGGATACGAGCGACTTTTTGCCCGTTTGAGCACTCCGTATGAAGCATTTCTTGGAAAAGTTTGACCGAACCTTTGCTTCAGAAAGTCTCCTACATATCCCTGGCTAAAAGGGAATCAGGTCAATGTAGTTCGGAAAGTTTTGGTAGCTGGGACTACCATGACTGTTGTGATCCTGCTATTACTGCTGTTGCCACTGCTTAACATGATCCCCTTATTACACCATGCTAAACAAAAATAAAAAGCTAGACTAAGTTACAGTACTACAAATTCTTATCCATCCTTTTTAACTCGATCTTGTCATGTTCCTTGCTATTCTGTCTGACTTGATATTCCTTCTGATGCTTCTTCTCTTCTGCCAATTGTTATTTCGGCCTATCTTGATTGCCGAACTCCGACCATTGGTTCCTCCTTTGTGATCTTCGGACTATTCTCCTTGGCAATATAAAACCATCTTTTCTGATCCTTGTTGCCTTTTTCTGCTTACGAACTTGGATTCATGTCGGAGATTTCTGTTACATTCAACTGCTCTCCTTAACCAAATTAAAAATAACTCGCCACTCCATTCTTCAGGTGGGCTCCCTGACTTCAACTACAACTTTTTAAAATAAATCGCCACTCCATTCTCCAGGCGGGCTCCCTGACTTTGACTACAACTTCACAATAAAATCGCCACTCCATTCTTCAGGCGGGCTCCCTGACTTCAACTACAACTTCAAAAAATAAAATCGCCACTCCATTCTTCAGGCGGGCTCCCTGACTTCAACTATAACTTCAAAATAAAATCGCCACTCCATTCTTCGGGCGGGCTCCCCGACTTCAACTACAACTTCAAAATAAATCGCCACTCCATTCTTCAGGCGGGCTCCCTGACTTCAACTATAACTTCAAAATAAAATCGCCACTCCATTCTTCGGGCGGGCTCCCCGACTTCAACTACAACTTCAAAATAAATCGCCACTCCATTCTTCAGGCGGGCTCCCTGACTTCAACTACAACTTCAAAACTAAATTGCGCCACTCCATTCTTCAGGCGGGCTCCCTGACTTCAACTACAACTTTTAAAATAAATCGTCACTCCATTCTCCAGGCGGGCTCCCTGACTTCAACTACAACTTCAAAATAAAATCGCCACTCCATTCTTCGGGCGGGCTCCCCGACTTCAACTACAACTTCAAAATAAATCGCCACTCCATTCTTCGAGGCGGGCTCCCTGACTTCAACTACAACTTTTAAAATAAATCGCCACTCCATTCTCCAGGCGGGCTCCCTGACTTCAACTACAACTTTTAAAATAAATCGCCACTCCATTCTCCAGGCGGGCTCCCTGACTTCAACTACAACTTCACAATAAAATCGCCACTCCATTCTTCAGGCGGGCTCCCTGACTTCAACTACAACTTCAAAATAAATCGCCACTTCATTCTTCAGGCGGGCGCCCTGACTCAACTACAACTTGAAAATAAATCACCACTCCATTCTTCAGGCGGGCTCCCTGACTCAACTACAACTTGACTTCAACTACTACTGCAAGGCGGGCACCCTGACTTCAACTACAACTCATTAACTCCATCCCATCCTTTCTTCTGAATTACCTTGTTTCGGAATTGCTTTCCTCCTGGGTCGTATTACTTTTTCTTCTGGCTGCGGGGGATATTTTTGGAACTGTTTACTCACCTGCTGGGGATGATGCTGCTGAGGAAGTATTCTTTGTTTCCTTCACCCCTCATTCTCTCTCGGACTCGCCGGGGTTGAAATGTTATGGACCGGGGATTATCCTAGCGGGGGACCCCTTTTCCTCTTCCTTCTTCCCATACCTCCTCTAGGACTCACGCCTTTGCTTCTTTGAACAAATTATGGGATATAATACTGTTGCGGGAATCTCAAAGTCGATGTTTCATTTTCCCAACAATTGCTGGGGATGATACCGGCTCAAAGATCACTTCCTTGCCTTGTCGGGCCTCTGTCAAAACTATTCTGCTCGGAACGGGTAGTTTCCAAAATCTTGTGTTGCTTTCTATCCTTATCTACTGGGTATCTGCTTTCAAGAAAATTTTCGCAACAGGAGAAAATTTTCTGCCCCAGTTTGATGCACTTCTAGGTGGTATGTTTTTCCGCCGACGAACCCTCCTTTCCTGCTTTAAATCAAAGAAAAATTGTTAGTTTCAAAACGCAGTGAGTGGTCGTGCCACTCTTGTTGGGGCCATTTTCTTTTCTCTTTCAGCTGCTTGGCCTCTCTCGAACTTTGAGGACGACGTTGACGCTTGCTGGGGACGATGCTCTTTCCACGAACGGTTTCTCATCTTTCCTTTTATTCCAATCTTTGGTTTGATCCGACTCTTTTTAGCCGGTGATCTGTTGCGTGAAATCATCTTTCGGACGTGCCACATGTGTCCATCATACTCCGTAATTCCTACGAACCTTCCAATCAACCTGTCGTCCCAATCTTACTATCGAAATGACTTCTGCCTTATTGCCTCGTTCCACGCCTATTCATTTTCATTATACCGCTTTGGGAGACTTGGTAGTAAGCTTTGAAAAAATCAATTTTCGAAAGCGAAAGAAAAAGAGAAAAGAATTCTAACCGCAAATGACAAAAGAAAGGGAAAAACTTTTCTGAACTCAAAAATAGGAAAAACTTATCTGAACGTGTGACTTTCCAATGGTTATGCCGCGCCTTTGCGATTAATCTACCCAGTCTATTCATGTCAATCGCTTTCTGACGGCCACATTTTGCTAGGAATAAACGAATGTCCCAACCTTGTCTCGTGCAGATGCCTTGTAACCATCTCGCCTTGTCACCTCATAGTGCCCTTTGAAGGGTTTTCACTAATGAGATTCTCTCATTTCTCTATCTCCCGTCGCCTTAGGGTGCCCGTAAAGGTTTTCACCGTAAGACTCTCTCATTTTATTTCTCTCAACTCTCTTCGCCTTAAGGTGCCCGCGAGGGTTTTCACCGTTAAGACTCTCTCATTTACGCTTTCTTTCCCTGCGGTGGGGTATCACCCGTGAGATTCCCTCTAGAGCGTTATCCCCTTTCGGCTTGTGCATCCTGGGTTCGATCGAGGGTCGGGATGTCACTTTTGGCTTTCATTCGCATGACTTGGCATTTCTCAAATACTGATCGAGAGGTCTTTTTGGTTCTTAATGTGGTTTCTGCGCGTGAAGCTAAAGAAAGGGGTTTAACCTCAACGGTTAGCTTATTACAACTTTCGGAATCCACACTATCTTTCAAACAAAACAATGACTTCTGCCCCAGTTTTGTTGCTTGGGGGATCTTTGATTTTTATTTTATTATGACCGAGCCGTGTGGCGCCTACGTATCCTTCTTGAGGAATCAGGTCGAACGTAGTTCACCTTTTCTTGTGTCTTTTCTTTGATTTTTTTTTTCTATTTTGTTACACATCTTCCTTGGTGATTCCGACAGAGGGTATATGAAAGAATTATTAAGGCTCAAAGGGGAAAACAAAGGTCAAAGTGTTTGGGTAGTAGAAAAATTGCCTCTGTCATTTCATTCTCCGAAAAATGCCAAAATACACATAAACGAAACCAAACGTTGACAAATACATTAAAGAATTACACATAATATCTCTTGACTGCATCGGAATTGATAGCCATATCAGTGCATCTTCCTTCGATATCAGTTAGACATAGCGCGCCGTTGGATAATACCCTAGTCACAACAAACGGTCCCCGCCAATTTGGAGCGAACTTGCCTTTCGCTTCGGCCTGATGCGGTAGAACTCTCTTCAACACATGTTGTCCTACTTCAAATTTCCTAGGACGTACCTTCTTGTTATATGCTCTTGCCATTCTCTTTTGATACAATTGGCCGTGACATACTGCTGTCAATCTCTTTTCGTCGATCAAGCTCAATTGCTCTAATCGGGTTTTGACCCAATCGTCGTCATCAATCTCAGCTTCAGCGACAATTCGGAGGGATGGGATTTCAACTTCTGCTGGTATTACTGCTTCGGTCCCATACACCAACAAGTAAGGAGTTGCACCTACCGAAGTCCGGACGGTAGTGCGATAACCTAACAGTGCGAACGGTAACTTTTCATGCCATTGCCTGGACCCTTCTACCATCTTCCTCAATATCTTCTTTATATTCTTGTTTGCTGCCTCAACCGCACCATTTGCTTTGGGACGATACGGTGTGGAATTTCGGTGTGTGATCTTGAACTGTTGGCAGACCTCCTTCATCAATCCGCTGTTAAGATTGGCACCGTTATCTGTGATGATTATCTTTGGAATTCCAAACCTGCAGATGATGTGGGAATGTACGAAATCCACCACCGCCTTCTTGGTCACCGATTTGAATGTTTTGGCCTCCACCCACTTGGTAAAATAATCGATCGTTACCAGAATGAACCTATGTCCATTGGAAGCTGCAGGCTCTATAGGTCCAATAACATCCATGCCCCATGCAACAAACGGCCATGGTGCTGACATTGTGTGCAATTCAGTTGGTGGAGAATGAATCAAGTCTCCGTGTATCTGACACCGATGGCATCTTCGCACGAAACTTATACAATCACGCTCCATCGTGAGCCAGTAATATCCTGCGCGAAGAATCTTCTTTGCCAATACGTATCCGCTCATGTGTGGTCCGCAAACCCCCGAGTGTATATCTGTCATCACTGTTGTGGCTTGATTTGCATCTATACATCTCAACAATCCCAAGTCTGGGGTTCTTTTGTACAGCACCCCTCCACTAAGGAAAAATCCGTTTGCCAATCGCCGAATAGCCCTCTTTTGATCTCCGGTTGCCTGCTCTGGGTATATTCCTAACCTGAGGTACTCTTTGACATCATGAAACCATGGCTTACCATCCATCTCTTCTTCTATCACATTACAATAAGCATGTTGATTCCGGACCTGAATATGTAACGGATCGACATGAACCTTGTCCGGGTGATGTAGCATCGACGCTAAAGTAGCTAGAGCGTCGGCAACCTCATTATGCATCCTTAGGATGTGCCTAAATTCCACTGATCGAAAGCGCTTGGTCAGATCATGCAAACACTGACGATACGGGATAAGCTTTAGATCTCTGGTTTCCCATTCTCCCTGAATCTGATGTACCAGAAGGTCCGAGTCCCCCAAGACCAAGACGTCCCGTACATCCATGTCTACCGCTAATCGTAACCCCAAGATACATGCCTCGTACTCAGCCATATTATTGGTACAATGAAAACGCAGTTGAGCAGTAACAGGATAATGATGTCCTGTTTCAGAGATAAGCACGCCCCTACTCCGACTCCTTTTGCGTTCGCCGCTCCGTCGAAGAAAAGCTTCCACCCTGGCTCCTCGGTTAGTTCTAACCCATCAATCTATAGTACTTCTTCGTCTGGAAAATATGTCCTCAAAGGTTCGTATCCGTCATCAACAGGATTCTCAGCTAAGTGATCGGCTATGGCTTGAGCTTTCATAGCCGTCCTTGTCACATATATGATGTCGAACTCTGTAAGTAATATTTGCCATTTTGCCAACCTCCCTGTAGGCATAGGTTTCTGGAAAATATACTTCAACGGATCCAAACGCGAAATGAGGTAAGTGGTGTAAGAAGACAAATAATGTTTCAACTTTTGGGCTACTCAAGTCAAAGCGCAACATGTCTTTTCTAGATGAGTGTACTTGACCTCGTGGACTGTAAATTTCTTACTGAGGTAGTAAATGGCCCGTTCCTTCTTGCCAGTAAGATCATGCTGCCCCAGTACGCAGCCGAACGAATTCTCCAAAACCGTCAAATAAAGAATCAGGGGTCTGCCCGGTTCAGGCGGAACTAGTACGGGTGGATTTGACAAATACCCTTTGATTTGGTCAAACGCTTCCTGACATTCTGTCGTCCATTCTATCGCAGCGTCTTTCTTCAATAGACGGAATATGGGTTCACAGGTTGCCGTAAGTTGGGCAATAAACCTGCTGATGTAATTCAACCTTCCCAACAGACTCATTACCTCTGTTTTATTCTTTGGCGGGGGTAACTCCTAAATGGACTTGATTTTGGATGGGTCCAACTCAATGCCCCGTCGGCTGACGATGAATCCTAGCAACTTTCCTGATGGAACTCCGAATACGCATTTGGCCGGATTGAGCTTGATGTCGTATCTTCGAAGTCTTTGAAAGAACTTCCTGAGGTCAGCAACATGGTCTTCTTGACGTCTGGATTTTACGATCACATCATCCACGTACACTTCAATTTCCTTGTGTATCATGTCATGGAATACCGTAGTCATCGCCCTCATGTAGGTTGCCCCTGCATTCTTCAAACCGAATGGCATCACCCGGTAGCAATAAGTCCCCCACGGTGTGATAAAAGCCGTCTTTTTCGCGTCCTCTTCATCCATCAAGATCTGATGATACCCCGCATAACAGTCCACAAAGGATCCGATTTCACGCCCGGCGCAATTATCAATCAGGATATGGATATTGGGAAGCGGGAAATTATCCTTTGGACTCGCCTTGTTGAGGTTGCGGTAGTCCACGCATACTCTGATCTTTCCGTCTTTCTTTGGCACCGGTACTACATTAGCCAACCATTCAGGGTATCGAGTGACACGAATGACTTTCACCTGCAACTGCTTGGTTACTTCCTCCTTGATCTTCACACTCATCTCCGTCTTGAATTTCCGCAGTTTCTGCTTGACGGGAGGATATGCCGGATCAGTGGGTAATTTATGAACCACTAGATCAGTGCTGAGTCCTGGCATGTCGTCGTACGACCATGCGAAAATGTCTTTAAACTCCATGAGTGTTTTGATCAATTCCTCTCTCGGGTTGGGTTCAATATGGACACTTATTCTGGTTTCTTTGACGTCGACCGCGTTCCCCAGATTAACGGCCTCAGTATCATTTAAATTTGGTTTGGGTTTTTCCTCGAAGTGACTTAATTCTTCACCGATTTCTTCTACGGCTTCATCATCGCCGTACTCCGACTCACTCTCGTCACTTCTTATTTCATGTGTTATTATTTCCAAACCCGATTGACTTTCCAGACTGGGTTGATTAATCTTTAGGCATGCCATATCATTAAGATCAGTTGAAAGAAGGCTGTTCAGAAAAGTTAAAAAAAAGGAGGAAAATAAACAAAATTAGACACGAAGGGAACCAAATTTCATTAATGGGAATAGTACAAGGAAAACAAACTTGCAAACTCAAACCAAAATGAACTAAAACAACTGGATTTTACTCCGGGGACAACCCCCAACACAAAATTTCGAAAAAACACAATCCAAAACAAACTACCAAGACTCCTTCCGGACAGGGAGAGGAGTAGCCTTCCAATTATTCAATTTTGCTTTCGACCCCACAAACTGTATCTCGGCATGGCTGGATCCTTCGCCATCCTCGA
This sequence comes from Nicotiana noctiflora, assembly GCA_032618575.1. Taxonomy (NCBI): domain Eukaryota; kingdom Viridiplantae; phylum Streptophyta; class Magnoliopsida; order Solanales; family Solanaceae; genus Nicotiana; species Nicotiana noctiflora. The sequence continues at coordinate 10,796 of JASVEL010003410.1, read as the reverse complement.
GCATGCATACATCCGCAAATAGGTCCTCGAACTTTCTTAAGAACTCTTCGTCTGGCCTAACCATAGGACCGGGAATCTTTGTCGTCGGATGTCCTCTTACTCCAGACCTGACGAAAGATTGGGAAAGGCGTGGAACCGGCTTCGAGAGCACCCATGTCTTCTGCTTATTCCTCTTGGCTTGCTGGATGTCCTCTGATGTTGGCTTGAATCCCAAACCGAAGGTTCCCACATTTTCGACCACAGATACCGGTTGTATGATTCCTTGCAGAGATGCACCTAGACCTTTGCCGGGTATGAATCCGTGTCTCAACATTTCATGAGCCACCATGACGTCTGCAGTAATTATTCTGTCATTGGGAATGCATTCCCCTTCTGGAACTCGGTTGGCGGATACCACATCGCAGATCTGGTATACCCACGGCCCAACATCTTCTTCTGTCTCAACAAAGGGGACGATGGTGCCTGGTTGTAGATCATTCTCTCCATGGACGACGATCTCCCGTTGGTCCCACTCAAACTTGACGAGTTGGTGTAAGCTGGATGGAACCGCTCTTGCGGCACGGATCCATGGTCGCCCTATTAGGAGGTTATATGACACCACCATGTCCAGCACTCGGAATTCCATGGTGAACTCCACCGGCCCAATTGTCAAGATTAACACTATGTCCCCAACCGATGCCTTGCCTCCTCCATCAAACCCTCGAACACATATGTTGTTCTCGCGTATCCTGCCGATGTCCACTTTCAACTTGTCCAGTGTAGAGAGAGGACAAATGTTAGCACCGGACCCATTATCGACAAGGACTTTGGTAACCACCGACTCCTCACACTTTACCGTAAGATATAAAGCCTTGTTGTGCTCGGTGCCTTCCTCGGCAATTCATCATCGGTGAAGGTGATCCGATTCGCTTCGAAGATCCTATTGGTGATCTTCTCCAAATGACTCACTGAGATTTTATCCGGTACATGTGCCTCATTCAGGACTTTCATCAAAGCTTGCCGATGTTCTTCAGAATGTATCAGCAAGGATAGCAATGATATTTGCGCCGGAGTCTTCTTCAACTGCTCTAAGATAGAGTAGTCATGCAGCTTCATCTTTTTCAGGAATTCTTCTGCCTCTTCATCAGTTACCGACTTTTTCAATGTTGCCGGAGTGATCTTCCTCAATTCCGCAGGGGCAAAACATCTCCCTGAGCGGGTCAAACCTTGCGCTTCGCAAACTTCCTCTTTCACTTCCTTTCCTTTGTAAGTTGTTGTAATCCGAGCATAATTCCATGGAATAGCTCTGCTATCAGTTATTGGCAACTGTGTTGCTGGCTTGATGATGAAAGGATCCATTCGAACGCCTGCTACCGTCAAGACGGGCTTGGTTGCTGCCCCTGGTACAACTATTTTTACTTCCCCGGCCTCACCGGTACTCCGTTCATACTTCCCTTTTCTGCTTCCGGCCCTCCTGGTAAGTCCTTCTTGCAAATGGATGGCTCATCAAGGCCCGGCCCCTTTCTCATTCCTACCCCGCTAGACTTGATCATCATTACAGTCTCTGAGAGGCTTTCTCCTTTCCTTCTTCTACCCGTACCAACTCGATCATGTTGGTCTCATGATGAGTTGGAAGTGGGTTTTGGTTGATGTTGGGCTCGGTTGGAGTCTGGACCTCAATTCTGCGAGTGTCGATGAGCTCCTGGATGGCTGTTTTCAACCTCCAACACTTTTCCGTATCGTGTCCCGGACATCCCGAGCAGTAGGCACAATTTACTAAATGGTCCAGGTTCTTCGGAAGAGGGTTTGGTAGCTTAGCTTCAACCGGATTTAGCAACCCTACTTGCTTCAACCGGTGGAACAGACTGGTGTAAGACTCCCCCAGGGGAGTGAAAGTCTTTGGCCTTGGCGCCCTGTCGCCCTTGAATGCCTGGTTCGGACGAAAACTCGCGCCCGAGGGGTTTCTGTAAGCTCTTGGGGGTGGATAATTGTTCTGCGGGTTTGGTGCACGCCACGGTGCATGGACGGGAGGTGCGGAATAGGACTGTGCGTGATGGACAGTAAAATGGGGATCAGGTGCGGGATAGTAATGTTGCGGGTGGTTATATGGATTGTGGAAGTAATTTTGGTGGTGAGGCTGGGGCGGGCTATATTGGGGTGCGGGGCCTCTGTTTCTGAACCATGTCCCGGACTCGACTGCCGTGACTTCCTCTTTCCTCTTTTTCCCAAGTACCCCCCCAGTGCCACTTTGGATAGCCTGAGTGGTGGCTTTCAATGCTGAGTAGCTCATGATCTTGTTGGCCTTCAACCCTTCCTCGATCATAGCCCCCATTTTTATCACCTCAGTGAATGATTTGCCCACGGACGTTACCAGATGTCCGAAATAGGTTGGCTCTAGTGTCTGCAGGAAGTAATCCACCATCTCGCTCTCTCTCATCGGCGGATCTACCCTGGCCGCCTGTTCCCTCCAGCGGAAACCAAATTCCCTGAAACTTTCAGCGGGCTTCTTCTCTAATTTTAGCAATGATAAGCGGTCGGGGATTATTTCAAGATTGTACTGGAACTGGCCGATAAAAGCTTGAGCCAAATCATCCCACGTAAACCATCTGCTGGGGTCCTGTCTAGTGTACCACTCCAGCGCAGATCCCCCCAGACTCTGACCGAAGTAAGCTATCAGAATCTCGTCCCGTCCTCCGGCTCCTCGCATTTTACTACAAAACCCTCGGAGGTGGGCTACAGGATCACCGTGCCCCTCGTATAGGTCAAACTTGGGCATTTTGAACCCGGCCGATAATTGGACGTCGGGGAACGGGCACAGGATCCTTGTAAGCGACACTGACCTGGTTACCCAAACCGTGCATGTTCCTGAAGGACTGCTCCAGGCTTTTAACTTTTCTGATAACTTCCTCATGTTCTGAACTTTGGAAGTACTTTTCCGGTTCTGCCGGATTATCCCAGTGAGGGGTATGTGATTGCGGTTCGGGAGCCCTAAAAGTAGGCTCTGGAGGATAGTAAGAGTTGTCATGGATCTGACCATGCGGTTCGCTGGCCGGCCTTTGCAGAGGAGCAGGTGGAGGTGCCACAAAAACAGGGGTGGCTGGAGGAGGATTTGGTTTGGCTGGTGGAATGTGGGTGGCATATGGGTTTTCCCCCTGAAAGTATGGATAGATCGGGGTGTTTATCGAAGGATCGATGGGCGGATGTTCCGGAGCTGAGGCGAGAGTAGGGAGGTTTGGCGAGGACTGTCTCCTAGCCCAGGCTAGGTGCATCTCTGTTATCTGATGTTTCAACCATTCTACCTCCTCTTTCATGATTTGCATCTCCGATTTCTCTTCCTCGAGACTTTTACCGGAACTAGACATGCTTGCTGTAATTGGCCCTTTAGATCTAGTACGGTAATGGTGGCCGGCCAGTATATTCTGTCAAACCAACTGCTAAACTTTTCTGGAAATGCAACAAACTTGTTAGTTTACCGAGTTTAACAGATATGTTACAGCACGTTGGATGTAATGCACCTAACCAAATCACCCTTTCTACATGCACTCGTAACATGCGTCATTCCAGCTTTTCTCTTTTTTTTTTTTTTTTTTTTCCTTTTCTTCTTTTTTTTTTTTTTCAACTATCCTTGAAAGCCTTATTGTTATTAACCTTCGTGTCTTTTCCTTTCTTTTTAGTGGTGGTCGAATCTTATGTGGATTGCCTACGTATCACGTCCCCGCGTGAATCAGACCGAGCGTAGTTCTGGCAACAAGATTGTGGCAAAATTCAGTAACTTTTATATCAAATAAAACCTTGCAGTTACAAAACACGTCTTACAACAATCAACAAAATAAAAGAAATGCTTGACTCGGGAAAGTAAAGATAAAAATGCCAACTAGCTTGACCCAACATTTCAAAAATACATTTTTAATCAAAAATCTAATGCTCTAAAATTCCTGGGGGCCCGCGAGGCATCATTCGGCCTTGCCGCGGGCCTTGGTGTGAGGTCCTTGTGCAGTCCCCTTAACTCTCTCATGATCTGATGAACATAACCCATAACTGAAGCAAAAAGGTCGGTGCGAGGCATTTGTTCACAAGCTAAGCACTTCATGGTGACATAATGCCCGATTTCCCCAATTCTGTCTTTGATCATGTCCCTTTCTCTGAGTAGCCGTTCTATCTGTTGGTTTTTCGCCCCCAATCTTTGAGCGTTGTTGGTGACTTGGTCTAGGAGCCTGTCTATTTGTTCTTGCAGTCGGGCCATCAAATTGTGGCAACGGTCGAGGTCTGCTCTAGCATCTCGGGCTTGCTTGAAAACCCGCTCCCTGAGGATAACATTTGCCTCCCTTAGACTAGTGATGGTCTCAGTGTAATCTTCCTCCACCCGTTGTAGGTGAAGTGCATGTTGATGTGCCTCCTTTCTCCAGCTAGCACGGATCCTCGTTGTTTGGGCCTTCGACTCGTCCAATTCTCTTTGGATATCGGTGACTTGGCTTCTCAAACCCTTTATCAATTTTTCGTCTGCCCGACTCCTCAACTGTCTGTCAGCATCCCTTTTCATTTGCTGGATTTGAGCTCTCAAAAAGTCATTTTCTTGTGCCAACTTCTTTTTGTCTCCTTCGTCGGCGGCAGCTTGCATGTTCTTCTCGAATTGAAGGTCCCGGACCTGCTGTTCTATCCTACCAATCTTCGTCATGTACCCCTCCTCCTTTGCTAGCCAATTCCATTGCTCCCGTGAATCTTCCGTGAACTGTTGGACATGGGCTCTTTTAGAACATTTCCGACGCATCTGAAATCTTTTCCCGAACCACACATTGTACTTTGGGTCCACCTCACCCTTAGCTAGTTCCCGGACCATGGTTTTAGGCTCAAGGAACCTACATTCATGCCACAACTTTCTAATCTTCTCTTCGGGGAATACGACTCCTGGGCTCAACTCAATGGCGTACTTCCTCAGATCTTGATCGGTAGGAATAACCTGAAACCTTCCTAGTTGACGTAATACACGACGAGGAACATATGGTTGGACACTGCGGATCCCCATCAGAAGGATATAACACTCCTCGGCTGCCATATATATTACTTCGGTATCGGGTAACCACCCGACGCCCATTCAACCTGATCGGCTTCTATTGAGCTCAGTCGTGCAAGCCATGCCTCGACGCCTTCAGGGAATACAGCACTTATCATCCGTTCTTCAAAACCCCTAATACAGTTTTTTCCAATCAACCCATGGTTCATGTATTGTGTCCGGTGATGGAGGTGTTCTTGCATCCACAATTGGAGTAACAGATTGCATCCTTGGAAGAAATTTCCCCTTCTCGGCATACAGTCAAGGCTCGATAGATTTCGGACAAAACCAAAGGGACCACCGTGCTGGTATCCTTTTTGATTGCAACGTCGGCTATTCCGACCAAACTTATCTCTATTTTCTTATCTTCGCGTGGACAAATCACGACTCCCAAGAATGTCGTTATGAATGCTAGAATTCGTCTGGCCTCCCACTTGGTTCTATTCCCTGCGTGAGTTAGTCCAAGGTTTGACTCTTCAAAACCCAGAGGAGTGCCGTACCGTTGGTATAAGAATTGGAGATCGCAACATCCTTCTAGCAAATCATCATTTTTCACCTTTCGACTAATACTTAGCAAATCCAGAAACCCATGTGGAGACACCAGTCTTGGTGAGAGCAGGTATTGCCCTCTTAATTTCCCATTTAGCCCTGCATAGCCCGCAATCTCCTCTAGCGTGGGTGTCAGTTCAAAGTCGACAAAACGGAACACATTGCGGGTCGGATCCCAAAAAGATATCAATGCCTCGATGATGTCTTTCCTTGGCTTGATATTCAACAGATTAACCAAACCTCCCAAAATTCTCTCCACTATCTTTTTGCTACTGTCTTCCAAATCGTTCCACCACATATGGAGCTGCTGAGGGACCTCGCTAAAGATTGAAAATGACTTATTCTGATTCGTGCTCATCCTGCACATTTATTAAGGTGATTTAAATAAGAAAAACAACTCCGTTTTGCTAAATAATAAAAATCAGTTTTCAATCACGGCCTTTCAACGTCTCGGGGACGAAGGTTTTTAAGGCTGTGGGGGTAAATTGATCGAAATCAAAAATTGACCCAAAGGTGGCCGTTTATACGAAATCAGCCTTCCGGCGTCCCTTTCGGGAACATTCGGCTATTTTTGAAAACAGCGTCACCGACTTATTTAGTACAAAAGTTAGTTTTGATATTTTGGCTATTTTTCAAAAGGTGAAGTTGGACCTGATAGAGGTTGCCTACGTATCTCACATCCAATGAGAATCAAACCCACGTAGTTCGGTTTTAATGAAACAAACTACATTATTTAGTTATTCATAAAAAGACAATGGCTATTTTTTTTTTTTAATTTTAATTTTCCTTATATCTAAAGCCGGTCAGCATGCCAGTCTATAACAAGTAAATGCAGGATGCCGCAGGATAGTCTTTTCATTTCAGGTCACCTGTCCTAGACGGACCCAACCCCTGTGTTGAGTCCCCTAAGCCAAATGCAACATGATGCAAATAAACGTTCCTACTAGGGATCCGGCATGAAGCTTTGTTATTCTAGGTTCAAAACCTGGGTTTATTGTTCTAGACTTGGCTTACCCGAGCTGCAGCAAGCCGAGGAGGAGGCAGCAACCCGGGAATACAGAAGCTTCACCGGTTTTGCAACTTATCCAAACCTCATTCTAAAGTGGGAATTAGACACTATACAGAAAAGAAGTCACACGAAGTGCACCCTTCTTCATAATTTAGAAGACTCAGAGAGGAGATTGGTTCCGGCACAATTTATATGTACAGTTCACAAAATATCAAAGCAGTAAAAACAACATTTGCTCATTAATACAAACATGCAATAAAAATCAGATAATAAATAAGCCAAATACAACAATTATTCCGAGCTCGAATTCTAAATTATATCCCCGGCAGAGTCGCCAGAGCTGTCACACCTCCTTTTTACCGCACCCGCGAGGGCGCAAAGTATAAAAGAGAGTTTTTCCAATTAAAGGACAACCAAAACGGGATTCATTTATTGAGAGATTCGGAGTCGCCACTTGGGAGATTTATGGTGTCCCAAGTCACCGGTTTGAAACCCAAATTGAGGAAAGGTTTGACTCTATTTAATGGTCGGCGAACCAGAAATCCGGATAAGGAATTCTGTTAACCCGGGAGAAGGTGTTAGGCATTCCCGAATTCCGTGGTTTTAGCACGGTCGCTCAACTGTCATATTCGGCCTATTTATCTGATTTTTCTACAGTTGTATACTTAATGCAAATTAATATCCCATTACCGCTTTTATTATTATGATTTGTGAAAAGAATGTTGCCTAAAAATATGTTTCGAATCACGTCACATGAAATGCACTCGGATTCTCGACACATTCTTATTCAACATTTTGGGATTCGGATTTGGGTCGCATGAAATGCACACCCGTACTTAAGAAGGTAAAATTATTAAAATACGCGCCTAGAGCGATTACTTATTTACATTTTTTTTTTCGCGAAGGCCATGATATTTTCTAAGAAACGGCACATCTCGAAATCTAAGCACTTTATGTATACGCTTATGGGGGCCTTGCGATTTGTGTAACTATTGGGCGAGGCGCACCTCTAATTCAAATCTAAAGCGAGCTACATCCCACTGTATTTATTTAGGAGTTGATTCCAAATTATTTAAAACTTGTTACGAGCCACACCACATGAAATGCGCATGTGGTTCTTGACACGCTTTATTTTAATCTTGTTCAAAATTGGAGTCGGGTCACATGAAATGCACCCCCGATTCCTTTAATCTAATTACGTCATTCAGTTGAGTAATAACTCACAAATTCCTACAATGTGACAAAATCCTACTCAACTATAACCAATTCGAGCAAACATACGATTAGTTAATTAAGTGAGTAGGTTTGAGTCTATGATGGACAATTATATGGAAAGAACTTACTTTGAATTCAAATAATCCTCAAAGAGCCACTGTCATATATTTTCGCAAGTTCAAGATATCACTCCTCACGGGTGTTCAAATCACCTTAGACTTTCTGCTTAAACAAATAGCTAATTTCGCTTTTAACATAAGATCTAACATTAACAGATTTGAAGATTACACACATGAATAGAGAAGATTGAACGGAGATACAGCAGAATAATTCAGGTTTACGTACATATCCAATGATAGTGTATCTTTGATCTAGATACATTTTTTCATAACCAAAACCAGCAATACAAACTTAATTAAAGAATAACAAAACGTAACAAACATAAGAACTTTGGACAACTATATGTATTCAACAGACTTAAAAGGGAGCTTCAGGCTTCATTCTTTTCGAACCAAGAAACTACAATAACAGAGGTGTGTACCTGGAATACGGAAGAAGAAAGAAGAGTGAGCAGTGAACAGAGTGGGCAATCAACAGTATAGCAGTAACCAAACAGCAACCAACTAATCCCAGCAACAGACTCCAGAGATAGAAATCAGTGACCAAAGACTCTACCACTTCAAAGAAACCAACATCCAAGACTTTCCAAATCAAAACAAACCCCTATACTTATGAAATACCCTAGGGGACTTATGCACCCAAATGTTTGAAGCACAACTGACTTCAAACAACAAAAATAGCAACAGAAAACAACCACCCCAACAAACAGAAGCAACAGCAACAAACCAAACACCACCAATCTCGACAAACAACAACAACAAACAAGTAGCCTCTCTCACAAACTGAATAACAGCAACAACAACAGTAGCCAAACCTCAATGGAACAGTAACACAGTGTCTATATGTGTGTGTATTTCTGCCTCCCTCTTCCTAATGTATGCTACTCTTTTAAAGCCCAAAAAAAACCAGACAGCCTACTCTCTTCAACCTCTTCTTTATACTTCAAAACTAATGATACCCTATGATACAATAATCATAAGACCCACCCCTTGCCCATACTCTTCTCTGTCAGCCTATTATATGCTCTGTATTTAGCCACTAAATCCTGTCAAATGTGGGCTTAATCTTAAATTAAAGGCTGAGTGGAAACCTGGTGGAGTGCCCTGCTGTAACAGCAGGTTCCACTAGGCTATGCAGGGCATTTTATTATGCCACCTCTGATTAATCATCTTACACTAACAACCACAGCAGATTCTGGACTTAATTTAAAGTCACAACAATTCAAGAACTTCACTTGGTGATGCTTTCGGATCAATTAAACACCCCTATTCAATTCATGGGTGCTAATCACTGTATGGTATTTCAAACCAATCAACTTATGCAATTAAACGACGACATCTAATCAACTACAACACATAACAATGATAACAAATTAATTAGCCCAACAATGATTCTGAAAATCTCGGCAAAAATGAAAAACAAATATTCGACGACGCTAATCGAAACGAGTAACTATCCTATGACGAGCACATTCGAACAACTAATCAGGAATGCAAATTTGACCAAATAAAGGTCTTGGGAGATGAAGAACAAAGCAGAAAATTAAAAGAAAAGATAAAGGATAAAATTCATGTCATTAATCACACTAACATATGAAGAAAGAAAGAAAAATACCATGTAAGGAGAAAAATCGCACTCGAACGAGCCTCGGACCCATCTTGGATTCAACTCGGCTTGGACCTTTGTTCTTTGAGGCCAATGGACCTTAATTGAGATGTTTTCAATAGTGAAAACATCCCAATAAAGGTCTATTAGACCTCAATTAGGCAGGAATCGCGTTTTAGGGTTCATGGCCGAGATTTTGGGGCTCGACTGGTCCCGGCAAGATTCGAATAAAACTAAGGCCGGTGGGGGTATGGGGGAGGTGAGGGGAAGCTATGGTGTGATTTTGGTGAGGTTTGGCATGTTTTCAAATTTGACTCGAATCTTCAAATGAAGATTCAAAGATTTCTGGAATGATTCGAGGTAAGGGACGGATGGATTCGTAATGGGGGAGGTGAGGGGAAGATTTGGTGTTAAGATGGTGGCCGTTGGCCTACCGGAACCGCCGTGAGGCGATTTCCGGCAGGCGGAGCACGGTGGCTTCACGGCGGCGATGGGGCTGGTCTCTAAGGTTGAGAGACGAAGGTGAAAATGAGAAATGAAAATGGGTCTGGGGGGTGTTTGGTATACTGAAATGAACGGATCAATCGGAGCCGTTGGATCAGATGATCTGAACGGCTCAGATCAATCAAAGGCGATGAAACGGGGTCGTTTGGTTTAGTGGGGGAGGGTGGACCGGTCCAGTGGTTTGGGCCAGGTCATATTGAATTGGGTTTTGGCCCAATCCGAATTCCATGTCTTACAACTAGACTCCATGATGTATCATATGTATATGTATATGTATATATTAACTTGTAACACAATTAATTTTTACTACAATTATCCTACATAATTACATATCACTTAAATGTAAATCACATAATTTTGATATTAAACACTAAAAAAAATGCAAAAACATAATATATATATATTTTTTGTATTTTACTAATTTAAATAAATAAATACGCACACACAAAAATGCAAATGTAAGATAAAAATAACACAAAAAATCACAAAAATCATGCCCACCATGAACTATTTTATTTTGAATTTTCTGGGAGTAATTCTCATGTAGGGCAAAAATCACGTGCTCACAATGTGTACCCTTTTAGATTGGGATTCAGGGTTCCGCTTCCCAATTTGGTGGTGGACTTCTGTCGGTACTATAAGGTGTGCACCAGGCAGCTCACCCCCTCTCATTACAAGTTTCTGGCGATAATTTTAAAGTTCGCGAAACTGGACGGAAGGACTGTTATGCTCCAACATGTACTTGCTTTGTACGCTCCGTAGCGG